>CAIGRQ010020731.1:0-18254 GCA_903798375.1 Fraxinus sp. D2006-0159 | reverse complement strand
TTTTCAAAAGAATAAGAGAGGAGTATATTTCTAAAAGTTCCCATGCCGTCGGGAAGCAACGACCATCATCCAACATTGTACTTTTAAAAGCTTTTAACGAAGGCAGGTAGAGGTGCAGTGTTAAAGTAAATCTAGTCTAGTAACGTTTCGATCCATGCGGGTCGGGGCGCTACATAAGCTATCTACGAAAGTCTGCAGCTACAGAGTTAATAAAAGCTCTATCCAGTCTTTTACTAAGCCTACCATTCAGTCGGTAAACTGAGGCCCAGAAAAACTAGTTTCCTCTAAGCCACAGTCCAACATCATATTAGAAAAATCAATAGAACTGAGATCTTGATGACAATGACCTGTACGCTTACCATCATATGTGATGACATTAAAGTCACCCCAACAACTCAAGGATCATCCATAGAGAGGAAAATGTGGAGAAAACCCGCCCACAAGTTCCTCCTAACATAGGACTGACACGCAGCATAAACAGAAGTCAAGTAAATAGGTCGTGAGACTACACTAAAGGTTGCAATCAATGTACATTCAGTTAAAAGCAACATGGTGATGCTTACAGATTTAGAGCCAATTGTACAAAGGATTTTCCATGGCTCTTGTATGCTACCAAGGAGCATAATAAGATAAGGTTTGTGATAAAAACATTTAAAGAAGACCATACTTGTGCTATGGTGTATAATAAATTTTGAGTGAGCTCAACTTATTTGACAAATAGATATTTATCTAATTGGAGGGCCAAACCAAACTTGTTACTAAGCACATTTATGGAGAGAGTTAATGGAGATGGTTTGGGTGACTAACAGGTGTACAAAATAAAGGATAAGACACTAAAAAAAATTAGGGAGGAGTAGTGGACCATTACAAAGTATCCTTGGATTATTGTGAGGAGTTAAATAGGACAAATGTTGGGACCACTTCTTTGGTTGAGGGGTATGCCAAAGAATTCAAACGGCTATACATTTGCCTTAGAGCATTGAATGAATGTTTCACTATAGTTGGTGTCAATGCTAATAAGGGTATGTATCCAGGGCATATGCATTTCTTGATATTGAGAACAGAGATAGCTGGAGAGAGATTTTGGAGTTGTGGAAGGGTGATTTACATATGCACAATAGTCACTGTTCGACATTTATTTAAGATAAGGAAAGGGGGGCTTGATTAATGCAATCGAGTCATTGTTTGAACATTCGGAACATAGTACATGTGTTAGATACCTATACAACCATTTAGTTTCCTCATAAGGGATTGGCCTTCAAGGATTGTCTTTGGGATGTATCTAGAGCCAGTACTGTGTCACAATGGCTTGAACATATGTAACAGATTTTGGACTTGGAGCTGACTACAAATGAATGGCTTAGACCAAAGTCAGCATCTCATTGGAGCAAATTTCACTTCAAAGAGTGGAATCAGTGTGACATACTTCGGAACAATTTATGTAAATCATTCAATAGTACAATTGTCATTGCAAGAGAGAAGCACATTTTATACAGCAGTAGGCCCTAAAATCCAAAAGATTCTTGAAAAGAACAGTAGGCTAGCAAGGGTTGAGCAGACTAAATATGCAAGCAATGAAAAATTTCAAGTACGACACAATTGGTACAATATTTCATGTTGTGGGCTTTAGGATAAGACTTGTACATGTTGTACTAGCAATTAACAGGAATCCAATGTTAGCATATGATTGTCTCAGTCATATCTGAAGGACTTAATGGATTTTGTAGATGACATCTACGAAAAGGAGACATATCTCTTGATATATACGCCATCGATTTTCTCCATCAAAGGTCATGACTTATGGTCTGACCTAGGTCTCAACCCTTTTAACCCACCAGTGTACACGAAAAGGTCTCGGAGGCCAAAGAAGCACACAAGAAAGGGCCAAATGAAGTGTCTTCTTCAAGTCAAGCAAAGATGTCTAGAAAGTTTTCGTGCAATGTTAGTAATTTAGAGACTACTTCAAGAGTCATAGCTGGTCCAGGGAAAAGATCGGGACTGGTAATGACATGTAGGGAAAAAGGTGATGTTTACAGGAAGTCAAAGCAAGGATAATCATATACATTGAATTTGAAAGTGAGATAAAATGTTTATCAAGTTTTTAAAATTATATTTAGTTGTGGCATAAAAGATTAGGCCATGCTAGTATGGATCTACTTTCAAAACTTTCCAAAAATTACTTTATTAAAGGTTGCCAAACTTGAGATTTGAGAAAGATAAAATTTATGATGCATGTCAACTTGCAAAACAAGTGAAGAGCTCTTTCAAATTAAAGCAACACTCTTCAGCTACAAGACCTTTACAACTTCTTCACATGGATATTTTAGATCATCTAGAACGGCAAGTTTAAGTGGCAAAAAATATTATGCTTTTGTCATTGTTGATGAATTTTCTATATTTACTTGAATCCTATTTTTTAACTTGAAAGATGAAGCTTCAAATGCATTTAAGCATTTTTGTAAAAATGCTCAAAATGAAAAGGGGTACACTATTACTACAATTAGAAATGATTATGGTCAAGAATTCAACATCATTGCGTTTGATAATTTTTGCAATGATAATGGTTATGAATATAATTTTTCGGCTCCCAAAACTCATCAACAAAATAGAGTAGTAGATTGAAAGTATCACATATTTCAAGAAATGGCTAGGATAATGCTAAATGAAAATAGTTTACCAAGGACTGAAGCCATTAACACTGCTTGCTATATTGTAAATAGGATTTCGATTAGTTGAAAGAAAACAGAAGCTCTAATGAACTTTGGAAAAATAGCATTCCCAATATCGGTTACTTTATACTGTTTAGTTGTAAATGTTTTGTCTTAAACATTAAAGTAAATTCGGGAAAAACTGATTCAATGTCCGGTATTGAAATTTTTTTTGTTTACTCATCCACTACAAAGTTTATCAAATCTTCAACAAAAGAACTTTAGTTATGGAAGAATCCATGCATGTAATATTTGATGAAGCTTGTAACAACCAAAAATAAATTTTCATCTTTTCATCTCGACATGTTTTGTTAATTTTGAGATACTGATGGACTAAATTAAAAAATAAGTTTTATGTCAAAATTTTAGTTTTCGGCCAAATAATTAAGTATTCATCTAGTGAGAAATTTCATTTCGATATTAGGCTTGTTTCGAAACTCATATTAAATGACAAATTTTGGACTTGAGAAAGAGTTAATTCGAATAAGATAGGTCCGAGATATTGTAGCTCAAAGATGTCATATTTTAAAATAAGGTTTGTTAAGTATTTAACAAGTTTGGTAGCCACATGTGTCATGTAATTTGAATTTGTTCTTTTAACTTTTTGGATTAGGATGAAAGCTAATTGGATTAGTTTTATTAGACTTCAATTTGTATTCTAGTGCAATTCTGTTTATTAGATAGAGTCCACTTTCAATATGAGATCTCTCAAATTATACCATTCACGTTAAAGTAAATCTACTTTCACTGAGTATTCTTTAAGAAAAAATACACGCATCCTTTATTCAAACTGAAGCACAGAGTTTGAGAAAAAATTTAGGAGAGGAACTCGGTTGGACGTAGTCACTACATTATCTTGGTGAGCTAAGGTAGGATCCCTACACTAAGTTGATCGTTATATGAATTTAATTTTCATTTTACATGTTATTCAATACGTTGTTCATGAATTATGTGAAGTGCCTTTAATGGTTCTTAAATGTCAATGTTGTGGGGATTGTATGTTTAACTGATGGCTGCAGAGGCTCATCATAACATTAAGAGATCATATGTTTAACTGATGGTCGCAAAGGCTCATCAGAACTATAAGCAGATTGTTTGATCACTAATTTGCTTATTTATGAAGGCAACATGTAAGAATGCATGATTAAATATGTGATTGTTATTTCCATATAGCATGTGTAGCCTACTGAGTATTTTCTTGAAATGCTCACTCCTATTTAACCTTTTTAGAGTAATCGGAGATCGGGCGATGGTTCGGCATTGATGGCATGTGTTAATTTTTTAGGAATTTATTTCTTATGCTTTAGATGATCACTTTATGTTTAATAATCATTTGGGGTGTCCGAAGATTGTAGTTTTAAAAAATTATTATTATGTTTCAAACAAAACCTTTCAATGTTTGAACCGTCGTTTTGTTCAGAACAAAAAAAATCCAGATTTCTGTCACTATTTTTAAAATGGCGTTGCAGTGGGTATATTTAGAATTTTAGCTTGTTTTTAATTGGAAAATAAACCCTTGGGAGTTATTTATCATGTGCAACTGGAAACAGGTTGATCGGAGTCCCGTAGAAATTACTGTAGGGAATAATTTTGAGCTTTAGATGTAGTCTTCGAGACCCCAAATTTTTATATATTGTACTTATAAGAGTTATATAGTTCCTGCAAAACTTCATAAGGTTTCGGGAAGGTTTGCTTTGTCTAAATTTTTTTTCCAAACTTACTGCACAACCGTAAAAAGAGGTTATGCTGGCTTTGTTGTAACATCATTTACACCTTTGCCAATAGAGAATAATTCTAACGAGGAAAATGCTATTGAGGAGGAAGATAACAAATTTGGTGGGGATCCACTGCATATTTCATTCGTGAGGATAAATAGTTATATTTTTTTAGTTGCATAATAATAGATACGGAGCATATTTGCTATACTCTTTTTAAGTTTGGATGTAACCATACTTAGTGAATATTTTTATTTGTGTTTTGTTGAAATATTTTAGATTCGATGTTATAATGATTGTCACGTCTTAATTAACTTATTTTCTATTTGCATCTTTATATTATTTTGAATAAGATTAAAAAATTACTACAATACGAATAACAAATAAAATATATGAAATTTCTCCCTGTGACTTCTTTCATTGTTGAGACAAATAATTACATACGAATATGCTTCCTCTGAAAAGTCATTTGTAGAGAAAAGCAGATCTTAACTCAGAAAAATAATTTGTATCATGTTGTTAGAAATTTTTAATTGTTGGGAAAAGTGTATATCTGTGCCTGCAAATATTATTTCCACACAAAAATATAATTGCAGGAAAAGCAAGATTTAGCCGACAACATAATTTGTAAGAAAAGGCGAAATCGTTTTGTGGGATAAATTAACTTTAGCAGACAAATGATTTTGTTAAGGAAAAACTTACGCGATGTAATGTATTCATCTCCAAAGGATTAGTAGGGAAAAATGTTAGCCTAAAAATCTCAATTTTTTTATCGTCTTATACCAATCCCCTTAATATTTTCCCCACAAATTTGCCAACAAAACTTTTTCGTCTGCTAAGGTTTTTCCCCCCAAAAATAAGAACCTTTCCTTACAAATAAATTTTGTAGGGAAAAAATAAAATTCTTGTAGTGGGGGTTGGTAGAGTCCTAAAAGGTATTGAAGACAATTCAAGAAATGAGATCACAATCGCTCACTACACGCCAAGGAGGTGCTCGAGCACTCAAAGTAGGAATGCTGGCTTTCTTTGTTTGCCAACATATCACTCAAGCGGCGGGATATGGGAAACACTAGTTTGCAATTTTAAGGAGATTTTCCAATCCTATTCAATCTCAAACACTACCAATTATATATATCCAAGCATAGGTCCATCCTAAAGTGTGTTGAATCATTGTTTTATATTAGAGAACAACCTTTGAAGATCATAAATATACTCCAAAGATTTCTTGATTCAGTACCAAGATCAAATCATCGTAATTCATCCCAAACATCCTGTATATTTGTTGAACATTAATTTCAGTTGGGGAACATTCCATTGAAGATGAACTTAATTAAATTATACTCTTGCATCAACCAAAGAACACCAAAAATCTTCAGAGTTCTAAAGTTGGAGAAGATACCCTTGAAAATTCCATGTTTTGGGACGAGTTCGTTCTTGGTGATGGGGGAAAAATTAGCCTAGAGTTACTAGGAAGTGCGAATCACACAATCAAAGAGGTTCTGAATGATTTACAAGTTGGGTGGTCAGAGTCAACTAAGGTTTAGCAATGTGTGGACCGATTGTAAGTTAGCTTCTCTGGTGGATCTTTTTGACAAGGTTTGCTCGGAGGTTTTTGATTACTGTGAAGAGGCCTTCAAGGGGTTTTCCTCTGTCATCAATTTTTGGTGTTATTTACCTTTTTATGCTTTTGATGCATACATTTATGATTGTTTAACTTAGGTTTAAATTGCATTTAATCTTAATCATCTAGAAACAATAAATGAGTGATGTGTTACTTTTTATTGGTTAATTTAACATAATTGAGTCTAAACGGAGTAATATATAACTCTGATAAGTTGTTTTTAATTGATCCCGCAACATATCTTTTTTTCCTTTTTTGAGTTTCTAGCTCTAACCAAATCAAATAACTTGACTATATTTGTTGCCAATTATTCAGTGTTAAAATTTTCTACATTAGGTACCTACAAGTATATGTATGTATGGGCAGCGGAGAATATGTTGCCAATGTTTGAAATAATGAGATTCGATCCAAACTACACCTAGAGGGGGGGGGGCGAATAGGTGATTATGTGGAATAAAAACTTATAAGCAGCAAGTATTAATTATCTCTAGATTGTTAATCAATCAGTCCAATTATCCTAAGTTGAATTACCGCATTTATATTATTAACAATAAATAACACGTAGATTGATCACGGAGAAACTTCAATTGGGTAAAAATTTCGTGCACTTTGCGAGTCAGAAATTTACTATAAACGAATTATGAACTTACAGTCCACCAGACATAACTACCACTAGTACTTTTTGACCTTCTGAGTGCAATTCCCACAACTTTTCTGGATTGTGTGCCTTTACACCAACTCCCAGCTGCAGTTTTCAAAGCCCTCCTGGATTGTGTGTTCGTGCAGCAACTCTCAGTTTTATGAATTCGTCTATATACTGTGAATCAATGAAGAACTCCGCATTCTCCAACAACTGGAACTCCAGTCACCTTTCCTTGATGTTCAGAACTCTGACAAATGTGTAGGAAGTAGCAATTTAGTATTTGGATTATGGATTTGATGTTTTTCACTTGCCAAGAACAAATCACAACATGAAGGTTGAAAGCTTATAAAATGAAGAGGATATGAAGAGTATATATTTTTCTCAATGTTCAACCTTAGAGTTTACATTCAGAAGCATTTGGTATTTATAGTTTAGATTTTGAGGTTTAATGGGCTAGACAAAAAGTCTTAAAAATGCGAATTAAAATTTTTCGGATAACCCTGTCGCTAGAGCTAAGGCTGGGCTATAGTCAAGCAATGGGTTGTCGCTCGAGCGAAAGCAAGGTGATAGACAGGCAACAATGTCTATGTTTCTGCCGCTCGAACCAAGCCATGGCGAAAGTCTAGTGAAATTGCGGTGTCGTTTTTTCTCTTTTCCATTCTCGAATCGTAAGCCTAATACAACTCAATTTCTACTATTTGCAACTTGCTTTTTGACTCTTACAACATATTATTTTAAGTCCCTTTTGATCACAGACTTGCCAATTACATCAAAAACCTAACAAGCTCCCCCTTTGGCATTCTGTGATAAAATTATAATCTAAAGTGAAGGCAGTAGTAAACCTTTCATGTAGGGATCTAAGGACTTTTCTAACAATTTTAGACTCGGGGATCTTCTTACCTGGGTTGAAACTCAAATCTACTATATTATTAAGCTTCACATAGAATTCATCAAAGATTCATTACCCTTCATTCTAATTTCTTCAAACCTAGAGGTTAACATTTTAGAGTTTTTAACAGTTTTAGTTCCCTTGTGTGTGGTTTCTAATATATCCCAAACTTCTTTAGCAGTTTCATACATCGACACTCTTCTAAACTCTTCAGTAGACACAGCCATGAATAGGGCATGAAGGCCCTTACTGTTCCAGTTGCACTCAGCTAAATTATCCTCAGTCCAGAGTAAAATATTAGTGGGTGAAACTACACCAGTAACAGTGGTTGAGGGTGCAGTCCACCCAATTTGAATGCTTATGCAAATACGCTCATCCAATGCTTTAAGGAAAGCTCTCATTCGAACTTTTCAATAAGCATAGTTGATTCCGTTGAAAAATGGAGGCACATACAAGGACTGACTCATCTAGAATAATTTAAGGGCCAAGACACGAAATCAGACTCTGATACCAATTGAAATAACGAGATTCTACCCAAACTACACCTATGGGGGTGAATAATTGATTATGCAGAATAAAAATTTATAATTAAGTAGCAACAAGTCACTATTAATTATCTATAGATGATTAATCAATCAGTCCAATTATCCTAAGTTGAATTACCTCAATTATAATGTAAACAATAAATAACACGCAGAAACCTCAACTAAGTAAAAACTCCGGGAACTTTGCAGTTAGAAATCCACTATAAACGATTTAAAAAGAGGATAATGCAAGAAATTGGGAAAAAGACAAAAATGGAATAACCTTTATCTAGATGACTTAAAACTCTAGTAAATTCTCCATTAAAAGAAAAATTGCAACGAGTTTCAAAATATTTGAATTTCATAAATTTTTTTTTTTATATAAATCTTATACTTTTCTTTGGAGCATTTATGACTTAGTAATTCAGTCTGCTCGGTATCTTAAAACCTGGTGCCTATAGTTATATGATTTGGAAACCATCGACCAAAAGCTCGATACTGGAGTAATGTAGAAAGTTTAATGAAGAAAAGTATGTACATAAGATGAAAAGAAAAATTATCATATGTGCTCAAAGATATGGGGAGAAAGAAAAAATTATACAAAATTAATTATGAAATTTTTGATTGAAAAGTCCTAGTGGCAATGAGTTTGACTGTCATAATTTGAGGAATATATTCATTCACCAGTGATTTCTTTACATGTGCTTTCTCATTGATTTAAGGTTTTAAAACTTGCTTATTGGAGTTTATTGACACTTTTCACATATGGGTAGCTTATACAATTTGTTCCATATAGGTATAAATGAGTTGTTGAAAGGCTAAGTGTTTATAAAGTAATCATGTATAAGTAAGCAATTAACTGTTCATATTTAAAAATTAATGAAAATAGTTATCTCAAAAAGAAAGGAATTTTTTGTTCTTCCATCACATGTTTTACATAATTTTGCATTAGTGTACATGTTCATATTTTTTTTATTCTCTTAGTAATCTTTGTTATTTATTATTCTATTATTTATTTCTCTATGTTATTCATGATAAAAAAAGGGAGAGGAAGTATTTATTTAAGAGGAGTTGAGTAGTAGTTGAGTCTTTGATTTTTTTTTATTTGATTTAGGGGGAGACATAGATATTTTAGATTGATATTTCGTTGGAATTTTAATATTGATAACATGTTTAGTGTTTTGTCAATATTGATATTGATTTTCTATATTTTAATTCTAAGTTATCGATGCACGTAGTATTACATGCTTTGGTGTTACACATGTTTTACTTGCATTGCGATATATGACTTAATTATATATTTTAATTGTCAATTTTCTCTTTTACACATGTTATAAGTGTTTTCATGTGTTTCAGAAAACATGTATGACATGATGTGAAGTCGAAGTTTAGGAATTGACTTGGAGTTAATAGTGTTAGGTTGTTTTGATTTTGATTTTGAAATAAATAATTTTGTCACGAAATGCCAAAGAGGAAATTTGTTAATTGATAATTGTAATTGGCAATTTTCGTAGTAAAAATCATGAGTATTTGAGTTGTAATTAAAGTCAAAAGAGTCGGGCACTACATGAAATGTGTACTTTCCCTACAAAATTTTGGGGGACACGTTGAGATTTGTAGATGGAATTCACTTTCTTCACAAAAAGACATTTCCTGGCGCTATGATTTACTTCAAATTTTTTAAAGTGGGAGGACATGTACCCACAAAAAATTGTATTTTTTCTCGACAAAAAAATTGACGGACAAGATATAACTTTTACCAACAAAAGAAATTTGATCTATTCGTAGATTAATAATTAGTGGGAAAATTTTCAAATTTTTATTTATATTTTTAGCAGGAAAAATATTTGAATTGTTTGTGGGTTGAGTCGGTTATGAGTTAAAAACTGACCCAACACTTCAATTGATTTAAACTTGAAAAAGAAAAATTGAAACCTAACCATATACTTTCTCTTTTGCTTTAGTACTCAGTCCGTCATTCCTCTCTTTTTCAGTTTGTTATTGCCATTCCTCTCCCGCGTCGACTCACCGCTTATAATGCCCCTGCAATTGGATTAGGTGTGGATCTTGTGCTTTTTCTTGAAGTCTCTCTTCTGTCTCTGCCCCAAAATATGTCAATTGGATCAGGTATGGATCTTGTGACGCATGTGTATTCCAATGTACGCAGTATGGAGGAGTTAGAAGCAAAACGTACTTCTCAAAAGGTAAAATATACAGCTCGAGTGAAGATGGAGCAAAGGATGCTAAACAAGTTGAAGGTTGTTGATAAACAATTCAATTATAGATTGCAGTTGTGGAATCATTCTATGCCCCAAATATGTGGTAAAGTCTGTGGCTTCGTTGTAGCATCAATTACACCATTGCCAATAGAGAATAATTCTAACGAGGAAGATGTTATTGAGGAGGAAGATAACAACTTTGGTGGGGATCCACTGCATATTTTATTCGTGAGTATAAAGAATTATATTTTTTTAGTTGCATAATAATAGACACGGAGCATATTTGCTGTACTCTTTTTAAGTTTTGATGTAACTATACTTAGTGAATGGTTTTTATTTGTGTTTTGTTGAAATATTTTAGATTCAATGTTATATTGATTGACTCGTCTTAATTAATTTATTTTCTATTTGCATCTTTATATTATTTTGAATAAGATTAAAAAATTACTACAATACAATAACAAATAAAATATATGAAATTTTTCCCCGTGACTTCTTTCATCATTGAGACAAATAATTACATACGAATATGCTTCCTCAGAAAAGTCATTTGTAGAGAAAAACAGATCTTAACTCAGAAAAATAATTTGTATCATGTTGTCAGAAATTTTTAACTGTTGGGAAAAGTGTATATCTGTTCCTGCAAATATTATTTCCACACAAAAATCTATTTGTATGAAAAGCAAGATTTAGCCGACAACATAATTTGTAAGAAAAAGCGAAATCGTTTCGTGGGATAAATTAACTTTAGCAGACGAATGATTTTGTTAAGGAAAAATTTACGCGATGTATTGTATTCATCTCCAAAGGATTAGTAGGGAAAAACATCAGCCTAAAAATTTCAAATTTTTTATCGTCTTATACCAATCCCCTTAATATTTTCCCCACAAATTTGCCAACAAAACTTTTTCGTCTGCTAAGGTTCCCCCCCAAAAAAAAATATGAACCTTTCCTTACAAATAAGTTTTGTAGGGAAAAAAATAAAATTCTTGTAGTGGGGGTTGGTAGAGTCCTGAAAGTTATTGAAGACAATTCAAGAAATGATATCACGATCATGGTAGCAAACATCTGTCTTAATAGTTGCGTGTCAACTTCCTGCGGTGGGGACTGTGCCAGAGGCAACTCGATACTTGCATCCTCCTGCCCGTGACCAGCTTGATCCTGTCTCTGATGTTCCCATGCTGGCTTGTCTCTATAATTCGCTTAACCCCTCTCCTGCGCCTTTAATGTGCTGCGCTTGATGAACGTGCTAGGTTTCTTGGGGAGTTTCCCTGGTGGGATAGTGATGGCCGATATATTGCAGATGCCACTAATTAAACTCGAAAATATCAAAGAACTGCGACGGTCGTCCTAAGCTTCCACTTCAAGGATCTGCTCGTAGATGAAGGTAGCAAGATCTATCTTGTGTCCCCAAACTAAATGATAGAGAAAACCGGCTTTATGATTTTGAAATGTGATGTGGTGTGACGTTAGCTCGATGTGTGGCAGATGAAGAGCCACAAGATAGCAAATAGAGGGTGTGAGCTCTATTTGATGCCATTCAGCAATTTGTAGTAGCCATGCATTTTCACGCCCAAGCAACACTTCTGCCACTTCATGCCAATGGAAGTCACCTGGGATTGGAACCACATTGTTCCACATAATTGGTAATAATCACGAATGACCTTAGGCGAAAACATAATCCATTTGTCTCTCACCCTGTCTGGTGCTGATACTTAGATCTGGGTGTGACAATCTCACTGTTAAAGTTGGCGTAGAATTTCCGAACCAAACCTTCATAAACAGGGTACGGTCTCTCTGCCAATTTCTCCCCACCACTGTTCTAAACCAAAGTGATTAATTCAAAACCAAGGAAGTCATCAAGTTTAACCAGTCGGTCGGGGTTGATTTCCCAATGAGAGATTACGTCTGAGTATTTGACACTAGCCTCGCTATTCAGGAATCGCCTCACACCCCCTTTAGGTATCCATGTGGGGGCCGTTCCCAAAGTAGAGCCAACCTTTTCTTTTTCCTTGGATGTGCCTTTAGGAGACATTCTGTAACACAACGAAATGGAATCACGTAAGTTATAGGTGATGTAAAAAAGAACTACAAAGGTGCTTGAAAATAATATAGGAAGAGTACTAAATCCTTAAATAACTGGACAAGTACGCAAGCCATATGCATAGTCAAATGTGTCATATACTCAACCAAACATAGTATAAACTATGTAACAATGCTATGCTGGACAAAATATATCATCAAAGATGGATAATATATTAGACATGTCAAAAAGTGGCTCAAAAATCCAATAACATTGCAAAAAGAGAAATTGTGACATTTATATGCATGTTCAACTAAGCAAGTTCGCCTTCGAACATCATCAAGAAAATCTAAAAATTTCCTGAACAACCTCGAGGGATATGAAAATAGGTATAGTAGTCAAACACATCCAAAATTGAGATCAAACGGATGTCATATGGGTTAGAAAATTGAGGGGTGAAGTGAGGGACGTAAGGTGCCGTGTGCCTAGCCATGGTGTTCCTATGTGTCTTCCATTGTGTTTTTGGTGTGTGCCAAGGCATTTGGTACGGAACATTAACACAAAATGCAATCTAAAATGAATGTCAAATTCGAAATGAACCCTAATTTCACATTACTCAATCACAAATAAACTAGCATCTACCTAATGCCCATCTTCTCTATCAATCATTTAAGAAAGCATTAATGAAAAGAAAAGATGTAAAACCTTGGGCAAGAATTCAATACATACCTTGAAATCTTGGTGGATAATATTGAATAACAAGAAGATATGCTTGGGGTATTTAGGTTTGGGGATTTGATGTTTGTGAGTTGTGTGTGTTGTGTCGTGGGTTGTGTGTTGTGGTGTGGGTGATTGTTGTGTAGTATGCGTGTGTTAGTGAAATGGTGTGTGTGAGTTGTGTAAAATAAAATGGGGGGTGGGGGTAAACAAATACTCCATGCGACCGTATGGAAGACTTCGTCATGGCCAATTTTGGCCATGATAGATTCCTTGCGGCTGCATGGCTGGTAGTTCCATGTGGTTGCATGGACTACCAGGGTGTAGATTTTTGTTAGTTTTATGAAAATTTCAAATTTTGACCATCGACGGCCCCCATTGCCTCGATTTTAGTGCAAAGAAAGTTCAAATGAATATGATGAGGCCGTTCAACGTGAAATTTTTTTGAGAACATATTCAATCCCGTAAAAGCTCAGTTTTGGTCTATTTTCACTAAAAACCTGATTTTCAACCCCCATTGCTACACTACATTCCAACGCCCCTACTACTTGTCAAAACACATTTTAAACCGTTATGTGTGCATGTATGCCATGAGCTTTACTCCAAAATCACTTCTAAGTTGAAAGCACATGTCTATTCCAAAAAATAAAATTTTGATTTTTTTTGGCTCGAAATGCGTGAACGGTGGATTTTTCCTTGGAGAATTCACCACTCCAATAGCGTTTCAATCGATGTCCATTAAATGTGAATTTTCCTTTTTGTTCATGGTTGATCTCAACAGCCCCGTATGGAAGTATCTTCGTAACAGTATATGAACCCAACCACCTTGACCTCAATTTTCTTGGGAAGAGCTTGGGTCTAGAATTATACATGAGCACTTTCTGCCCCATTGCAAACTCCCATCACTAAATGTGCATATCGTGCCATCTCTTAGCACGCTCTTTATATAGATTTGCATTTTCATATGCTTCTAACCAGAATTCATCCATTTCATTTAGTTGAAGAAATCGCATTTGACCTAGAGAAACCACATTTGACCCAGTGCCTTCAAATCAAAGTTCAAGTTCTTGACTACCCAATATGCTCGGTGCTCCAACTCAACTAGCAAATGACATGCTTTCCTAAAACCAACCAATATGGAGACATGCTTATGGATGTTTTGAACATTGTCCTCTTGGCCCATAGTGCGTCGTCAAGTTTCTTAGACCAATCTTTCCTCGAGAAGCTTATTGTTACCTCTAGTATGCTTTTTAATTCCCTGTTAGAGATTTCAACTTGGCCACTTGTTTGAGGATGATATGGAGTTGCTACATGATACCGAACGCCATATTTAGCCAACAATAACTCAAATGTCGATTGCAAAAGTGTTTGCGACCATCACTGATTATAGCCCGAGGAGTCCTATAACGGTAAAAATAAACTTCTTTAAGAATCCAATTACCACTTTAGCATCATTGGTTGGCAATGCTACTGCTTCCATCCATTTGGAGACGTAATCAACAACAACCAATATGTATTGATTTGAAAATGATGGTGGAAACGGTCCCATGAAGTCTATTCCCCATACATCAACAATTTCCACCTCAAGGATGCTGTTTAAAGACATTTCATTCTTTCTCGAAATATTACTCGTGCGTTGACACCAGTCACAACTATTCACAAGTTCGAAAGCATCCCAGAATATTGATGGCTAATAGAACCTGAATTGTAGAACTTTTGCTGCTATTTTCGATGTTCCAAAATGCCTTGCATTAGCTGATGAATGATAATGTTGAAGAATGTACAATATTTCTTCCTCGAGAATACATCACTGGATAATCTGATCAGCTCCTCGATGGCTGAGAATAGGATCTTCCCAAACGTAGTATTTGAGCTTAGAGAAAAATTTCTTCCACTGATGGCTTGAGTAATCTGGTGGATGAATGAATTTGACCAAATAGTTCACAATGTCTGCATACCAAGGTGTAACCTCCACACTGAATATTTGTTCATCTAGAAAAACCTCGTTAATTTCCACTGACTCGTCTTGAGTTCTCTGTTCCAATCGAGATAAGTAATCGACCACCACGTGTTCACTGCCCTTTTTATCCCTAATTTCCAGATCGAACTCTTGCAATAGTAGAACCCAACGGATCAATATTGGCTTGGCATCTTTCTTTGTCATCATACCCAAGTTCCAACTTGGATAAATGGTCTGCTACCACATTCTCACTACCCTTTTTATCTCTGATCTCAATATCAAATTCCTGCAGTAGTAAAACCCAACGAATTAGCCTTGGCTTGGCATCTTTCTTTGTCATCAAATATTTCAATGCCTCATGGTCGGTATAGACTATGACCTTTGACCCAAAAAGATAGGATCAGAATTTATCAAAGGCATAGACTATGGTTAGGAGCTCTTTCTTGGTAGTAGCATAGTTGAGACGTGCATCATTCAACGTTTTCTCGCGTAGTAGATGATATGAAACATTTTTCCTACTCGTTACCCCTAACTGCGTAGTCACTGGCATCACACATTAGTTCAAATGGCTGACTGCAATCCGATGATGTGATGATAGGTGCTGAAATAAGCTTTCCCTTTAAAGTGTTAAAATCCAATAAACACTCTATAGAGAATTCAAAAGGCACATCCTTGACCAGTAAGTTTTAGAAAGGCTTCGTAATCCGTGCAAAATCTTTGATGAAACATCTATAAAATTCGGTATGCTCAAGAAAACTACGAACTCCCTTAACTGCTGTAGGCTGAGAAAGGTTTTTAATAACTTAGATCTTTGCTTTATAAACCTCGATTCTCTTAGCTGAAATGCGATGTCCCAATACTATACCCTTTTGTACCATAAAATGACACTTCTCCGAGTTCAATACCAAGTCTGTCTCCTTACATCGCTGTAGGACCAAGCCAAATGCTATAAACATTCATCAATTGATGAATCGAACAAAGAGAAATCAACCATGAAAATATCTATGAATTTTTCCACCATGTCGAAGAAGATGGCCATCATGCACCGCTGAAAGGTGGCGAGGGCAATGCATAGGATGAACAGCATCCTACGGTAAGCAAAAGTTTCGTAAGGACAAGTGAATGTAGTCTTTTCTTGGTCATCTGGTGCTATTGGGATCTGATTATATCCTAAATAACCGTCGAGGAAGCAGTAATATGAATGTCCTGCCAACCTTTCCAACGTCTGATCAATGAAAGGGAGTGGGAAATGATCCTTCCAAGTAGCAGTATTTTATTTGCGGTAGTCAATGCAAACTTTCCATCCTGTAATCGTCTTGGTGGGTATCAACTCATTCTTTTCATTCTCAACCACTATGATGCCCCCTTTCTTTAGTACAACTTGAACCAAGCTGACCCAAGCGTTGTCTAAAATAGGATAAATTATTCTTGCATCCAAGAGTTTAATCACCTCGACTTTAACCACTTTTTTCATGTTTGGGTTAAGTTTTTACTACCCATCGATGCTCGATTTGAAGTTTTCTTCCATGAGAATCTTATGCATGCAAAGTGCAGGGCAGGTCCCTTTTATGTCGGCAATAGACTACCCAATTGCTGTCTGATCTTCCTCGATCTTGTTGATTGAGTTCAAAGTTATGATCAAAAGTATAGATGCTTTTCCTAAGTAAGCATAACGAAGGGGGGTGGTAGTTGTTTAAGCTCTAACTTCGGTGGTTGCTGAATTGATGGCAGTGGTTTTGGTAAATCGGTTCCCAGCTTTTCAAAATTCCTCTTTCCCACATATAGTGGATTGGATTTGTTTCCAAAAATCTTACGTAAATATCAATCTCTATAGAATCGGTGTGAGTGGACTAGGAATGTATGATACATGCTTCATAAGTGTCAAATGAATGTTTTAAGTGAAAGGTGTCATGAATGCACTATCAACCACATCGATCTGAAAATAGCTATCTGACTCCGTAGGATATTTCATAGCTTTGAAAACATTGAAAGAAGCTTGTTCCTCCCCTAATCTCAAAATTAACTGACGTTGTTGTACATCTATCAGAGCCATCCCAGTAGCTAAAAATAGTCGACCCAATATTAGTGACACATCCTTGTCCTCTTCCGTGTCTAGAATAAGGAGATTTGTTGGAAATATTAGTTTCTCAACCTTTACTAAAACATCTTCGATGATTCCGTGTGGATGAGTAAGTAATCTATCGGCTAGCTGTATAGTCACCGTGGTTAGTTTTCCCAATCCAAGTTTCCTGAAAATAGAGAGTGTCATTAGATTAATACTAGCACCCAAATCATATAAAACTTTATCGAAATACTAATTTCCAATAGTACAGGGTACAGTAAAACTCCCTGGATCTTTTAGTTTTGGNGTTAGATAGGATGTCCTTTAAAAGTTTGGCATAACTGGGTATTTGTGTAAGTGCTTCAGCCAATAGGATATTAATGTGAAGCTTCTTGAATACCTCCAGATATTTCATGTATTTCTGGTCCATTTTCTACTTTTATAACCTGTGAGAAAAAGGAATTGGAGGTTTATGTGGATTTATAGGTGTGGTTGCTTTAGCCCGCGGTATATCTGAAGTCTCTTTTATAGATGTTTCCCTAAGTTGCTTAGTGTGTTCCTCAAGATCTTCATCAGAAGGTGGTACTATTTTTTTATTTGAACCGGGTCTCTTCACATGTATTTTAGGTAATTAAACCATACTTCTTGTAGTAATGGATTGGACACGTTCTCTGGTATTCACTTCAGTGTTACTCGATAATGTACTTGGAGCTCTTCATGTCATAGAAAGTGTTATTTGTCTCACTTATGTCTCCAGGTTCTTAATTGTACCCCCTTGATTATAGAGAATTGTTTTCGTCTTCCTCATAAATTGATTGTTTATTTCCATGTATTTGTCAGTCTTCTCCATTAATTTTCAAGCATCTCCTCTAAGTGGGATTTTTTCCTGTTGATAATACCCTTGAAACCTGTTGTAATTTTGATTTCCTTCCCAATAGAAATTTGGATGATTTTCCCACCCAAGATTGTAAGTGTCAAAATATGGGTTATTTTATTGACGTTGACCTCGTTGTGCGTATTCCACCTACTCCATTTCCTGTGAAAGAATTGGGCACTTAGCTGTGCTATGTTCCGCTCCACATGCTTTACAATTCAGCTTTCTTGATTGTGTTCCACTTGTAGGTTGTGATATACTCTCCACTGTGTAAAATAGAGAGTCAATTTTAGCAGAAA
>CAIGRQ010020678.1:0-11215 GCA_903798375.1 Fraxinus sp. D2006-0159 | reverse complement strand
ACATGAAAGCCAGCTCTTGAATGTTAGTGTGTAGAGACTTTAAATCTACATTATTCGGATTCATAGTCTCCATTAATATATAACAAAACTATGGTTTTCCATTTAATAAAATCAAACCAATAGTTTAATCATAAGGTCAGAATGTTATTCTATACAAGCAATACTTCAAACATTTGCATAAAAAAATAAGATTTTTTAATTGTACAGCAGCCAAATAGAATGTACAAGATTTGAGTCAGGACTTACAGTTTGCAACTTTTCCTTATTAAGCTCCCGATCCATCTGTATCCTCTCTTTCTCCATCTGCTGTTTGCTTTTCTCCATTTGCCTGATTAAAAGCTTTTCTTCTCGCTTNCTGATTGAGTCCATGACCAAAAACCAACAATGGGAAAAAACTATAGCTGGGATACATACACTTCAGCAGCATTTTTCTGGGACATGGTCTCCATCAACAAACGGACATCTGCTTCAGTTAAAACTTTGCTAAGCTTGTCTGAAGCTTTTATCAAATCTTGCCTGTAGCTCTGATGGCCCTCTGATTTTTCCAGTGCATTTATCATTGCTGAAACAGAATCAAATTGTCAAGTAAACCACTAAAATGATCACACTATTAAGATTGTTCCATTCAATGAAGTTTCAGAAATGGACCAACTAGAATAATTGTACAATTTATTCTAAAGAAAGAATAAGAGAAGTGCCAAGCAAGTTATTTGCATAAAAATTATCACATAAACAACGATTATCAAAGGAGATATCTTCTAGCTTTACATATTTTGGCCATTATTTGAAGATCAAAAGCTTGTAAAAATTAACTACAAGGCACCACACACTCACGGGTTACTAGAATGAAATCAATATGAGATCATGGACCTTGTGCTCATACAAACAAAAATCAATACACTATTTCAGCAACAATTTGAGAAGAATAACAGCACTTAAATGGTCTTCATTCCCGATTAAAGTTCATTGAATATCCTCAGTAACTAAACCATTCAGAAAGGTGGACATATAACGAGATGTAAGGTTTTTTTCTATGTCCATTATTGGAACCCAAACTCAAAAAACTACAGCTGGACAAAACACAAAGCATGAGATGCCAATGTTTACTAGTGCACACCCCCCACTGTAAAAGAAATAACAGTTTCACACATTAAACAACTATATCCCCTGGCCAAAAAAAAAAAAAAAAAAATAAAAAAAAAAAAAACTAATAAGCTATAATAATAAGTTAAAAGAGACTTGCCAGAAGAAATTATAACAAGAAAACAATTGGAATAGTCGAAAAATAGGTTAAACCATCCAACACTAAAATTAAACAGAATACAGTTTCAGCATGATGCAACTTGGCAGTTACCATGGGTTAATGACAACTGGACAGGGATATTAATATGGCCACAAATCCCTTGCATGGATCTGGCATTTCTCACCCCCAATAAATCAAATGCACTTATTTTAAGTAGCAAACTCACTAAGCAAACATGATATTTGTAATGAATTATATCCTCTCTACAGCTTCCAGCATATCAATTAAATTGGTCAGAAACTTTAAGACTCTTTCCATTTCCACAATACACCTCCATGTAATTTCCTCAGTGGATGACAGACTGAGAAGTAAACTTCTGAAATAATTTTCAAAATCATTTTCAAAGATAAAAATGGCAAGGATCTCAAACATGCACCCATTTTACAGCACACATGCTTCAATTCTACCATATAGCTTCTTCATCAAGGTTTTCTTCAAAAACTCCAGCAATTAACTACTCCATTCTCTTCGTTCCAAACTTCCAGTGATGGGATAAATTAACAAATTTCAGCTCCCATACGGCCGTTCTTACAAAACTTACAAATCTTAAAATTTAATTGCGCCAATAAATTCTCTTCAAGAGGAGGTAGTTCTACCATTATTTCGCCCTGTAAATTAAATTTCTCTACACAAGATTCATCATATCCTTCTTTCCTTTGGGTTGTGGGACATCAAAAGCCTCCTGGAGACACTAATTAAAATATAGAACAATAAAAATGAGTACTAATTTGATCTTCATCATGCACTTGCAGTGCATTTTCCTGCTTTGCCAGTTTTTAAAATATGAGGCTTAAACAGGGACTAAGTCACAATTCTTCAGAAGATAAAGATAAATGACATAGTTGGCCCAAATACTTTGAAAAATATTTATTACATTAAGTCAAAATAATATGGAAAATGAATAAATATGATTAAATAGCATGTATGCACAATGCTTCGAAACAATTGCAGATAAACAAATCCCGGTTTAAAAGCATGAACATTTATTTGTTAGCATTTCTTTTTTGAAAAACGTGACATTGATTTTTTAAAAGCATGGATATCTTTCTTCCATAAAAACCGTTTGTCTTTTAAACAATTTCAATTGTTAAGAGTTAAAATAATGTTTTGTTTCAGTCATCAACTCTAGGAATACTTTTTTTTTTTTTTTTCAGTCTTCAACTCTCTAGGCGGCAACCTTCAACCTCTCCTTCCATCCATGCAAGTGCCTTTCCCTTCCACCGCACACCAAATCTTATTCCTCGCACTTCTTTGAATTTTCTAATGGGACATGTCAGTCAAGTTCATCAATCTTTTCCTTTTCCATTTTTTTTTGACTTTTTGGAATGGATCTACAGCATCAGAGAAATGCTGACTGGATATCGGCAACCTTTCCAGTTCAAAAAACTCAAAACAAAAAGGGGACACACCACATGGCATTTCTGACACATTAATAACCAATTCACCAGCACCAGTGGCATGTCGGTGCTTCATATATCTACTCAATACTACATCTTCCTCATCTTTCACTACAATTTTAATTTAACTATCATAATCTTGATTAGATAAAGGGTGTAAAACAATGTTTTATAACTTTGTAGATGAATTGACAAAGTAGAATAGCAGACAAGGATACACATAGCTGTCTGATAGGCCCCCAATCAAATACTCGTATTCTAGAAGGATCAAAAGGGCAGAAGAGGGTAACAAATTCTGTTGAGCAGGGGAAGTTAGTTACAAGAGGGGGGTTATAAATAGAATAATGGCAAGGAGTATGGGTATCTAGAAATTCCTGTGAGTAGAGTAGCTGTAGGAGAGTATGACCCTCTCGAATGGCCTCTTATGAATTTCCTTCTAGTTGTAATCTTTCATTCAATTAATACAAATCAGTCCTGATTTCACTTTTCATTCTTCATTGTCTAATTAGATCTATCATCTTGGTATTAGAGCACCAACTGAAACATGACGTTGGCGGATCGAGTAAGTGTGTTGGAGCAAAAGGTGGACGGCAATCATCAAGAGCTTCAAACTCAGTTAGATGCACTACATCGGAGTTCCATTCAATGCATACCGGCTTGATGGAAAAGGTGGATATTCTACTGCAGAACTGGGCAGATCAGGAGAGGAACCGCAAGGAAAAGAAAATGGCGACGGATAAGGAACAAGCGTCATCTGCAGAATCTGGGCTGCACCACCCTAGGCCGACCGGAAATCAGTATGAGGGAGATGTCGCCATGGGAAATTGGAGAGGAGAATCACGCATAAGACAGCTGGACATGCCGGTGTTTGAAAGGATTGAACCTGATGAGTGGATTTTTAGAGTGGAGAGGTATTTTGGGATCAACAGGATGACCGAAGAGGAGAAGATGGATGCTGTTGTTGCATGCTTGGAAGGAGAGGCGTTAGTGTGGTTTCAATGGGAGGAGAGGCGGCGACTGATTCAGAATTGGGAAGAGATGAAGGGGAGGTTGTTGCGTAGCTTCAGGGCTCACAAGAAGGGACGCTGTGTACCCAATTCCCGACTGTTCGGCAAGTAACCACAGTTCAGGATTATCGTCAGCAGTTTGAGACGTTGGCGGCACCCCTGAACGGCTTATCATAGGAGGTATTGGAAGGGTGTTTCATGAATGGGGTGAAGCCGGAATTGAGGGTAGAGATTCAATTGCACTGGCCGGTTGGGTTGAAGCAAATGATGGAAACAACCCAAATGGTGTAGGAAAGGAATTAGGTTACCAAAGTGGGACAATGGAGTCCAGGCCGACCAAAACCTAAAAACAATGCTTGCCCTAATCAAAACCCATCTCAAAGCCCTAACCCAAATTTTAAACCCACTATTCCCCTTAATATAACCCCAACCTATATAGCAAGCCCTGGATCATTCCAAAAGCAAACCATCCCCTTCAAATGACTCACTGATGCTGAGTTGTAATACAATTGAAGCATGAAAGGGTTTATGCTACCGTTGCGACGAGAAGTTCATGGTGGGCCACAAGTATAAGAACAAGGAGCTCCAAGTCCTCATAATTCGAGAAATAGAGGAGACACCGCCATTCGAGGGCACGGCCGACGACGAGCACCACTTGGCCGCGACTGGAGGTGAAGAAATGGAGTTGGGGGGAGGTAAATCAAGCTATTGAACTGTCTATTGACTCCGTTGTAGGGCTTACTATGCCGGGAACTATGATGTTAAAAGGGTGGATCGATAAACAAGTAGTGGTCCTTATTGACAGTGGGGCATCCCATAATTTCATCAGTGCTGAGGTTGTCCAACAGCTACGTTTTCCTCTGTCGGGTACATCGAGGTATGGGATGATTATGGGCACGGGCCTTACAATTAAAGGGGAGGGCATATGTAAACAGATACCCTTGAAGTTTCAGAGCATGTCAATTGTGGAGGATTTCTTGCCCTTGGAGTTAGGAAGCTCGGATGTGATATTGGGGATGCAATGGCTGCAGAAATTGTGGAAAATGTCAGTGGAATGGAATACTTTGACGATGACTTTCAATACTACGGGAACCACAATAACTCTCCAGGGGGACCCAAGTCTCAATAAAACGCTAGTCTCACTAAAGACTATGTTAAAAGCATTCAAGGAGCAAGGGGAAGGATTATTGTTGGAATTAGAACAAATTACCGTTGGGACCGAAAGGGGATCACCGGAGCCACCCAAGATCATCGTGGAGATGCTGAAGGAACTTTCTACAGTGTTTGAGAATAGCAACCAGTTGCCCCCTCACTGGAAACATGACCACGCCATCAACTTACAATCAGGAGCGAGCTCTGTTAGCGTGAGGCCATATAGATACCCGCACTTTCAGAAAAATGAGATCGAAAAGTTAGTGCAGGAGATGCTGGCCGCAGGAATTATTCGGCATAGCACGAGTCCATTTTCAAGTCCAATGCTTCTAGTAAAGAAAAAAGATGGGAGTTGGAGGTTCTGTGTAGATTATCGAGCGGTGAACAAAGTAACCATTTCAGATAAATTTCCAATGAGTTGTTGGACGAGCTACATGGGTCGACCATTTTTTCAAAAATCGATTTGAAATCAGGGTGAAGATTGGGGACATCCCAAAAACGACATTTCGGACTTATGAAGGCCACTATGAATTCCTAGTCATGCCGTTCAGCCTGAAAGACGCACCCACAACCTTCCCGTTATTGATGAACAATATATTTAGGAAGCAACTCCAAAAATTTGTGATGGTCTTCTTCGATAACATTTTGGTTTATAGTAGAACAGTGGAGGAACATCGGGAGCATTTGAGTTGGGTATTGCAATGGTTAGTGGATAACCATCTATTCGCCAACAGAAAAAAATGCTTGTTTGGTCAGTCAGAATTGGAGTACCTCGGCCACATAATTTCAGAGAAAAGGGTAGCTGCTGATACATTTAAAGTGGCTGCGATGATAATATGGCCACGACCCAAATCGCTTGAGGAGCTGCGAGGCTTCCTGGGTCTAACTGGGTATTATAGGAGGTTCGTAGAAGCCTATGAGAAGATAGCGTGGCCCCTAATGCAACAGCTAAAGAAAGACAATTTCAAGTGGACAGACAAGGAAGAAGCTGCCTTTGCATGTTTAAAGGAGGCTATAATTACAGTCCCTGTACTAGGACTTCCAAATTTTTCAAAACCATTTGTGCTTGAAACAGACGTATTCGGACATAGTTTGAGAGCAATCTTGATGCAACACCAGAAACCCACTGCTTATTTTAGCCAAGCTCTTCCACCGCGAGCCCGTAACAAGTCCATTTACGAGAGGGAATTGATGGCCATTGTATTAATCGTGCAAAAGTGGAGACTATTTAATTGGGAGGCAGTTCATAGTCAAGACAGATCAAAAGAGCCTTAAATTCTTGTTAGAGCAGCGACCGATGAATATAGAATATCAGAAGTGGTTAACCAATTTGCTGGGGTTTGATTTTAACATCGAATACAAGGTAGGAATGGAAAATAAGGCAGCTGACGCCTTATCCCGAGTTGAATTAGCCACAGCCCTAACTACACTAAGTATGCCGTGTGTTCTGCAATAGGAAGAATTGTTAAAAGCAGTAGAAGAGGATCCAGAATTAGGCCAGATTCTCTTTCTCAAAACATACAAAAAGGTGGCTGAAACATTCTATTGGCGGGGTATGCAGAAGGACATTCGAGCTTAGTATCAGCTTGTGCAACCTGTCAACAAAACAAGTATTCGACACTCGCACCAGCAGGGTTGCTTCAACCGTTACATGTGCCGAAGAAAGTTTGGGACGATATATCCATGGATTTTATTGAGGGGCTGCCAAAAGTCAAGAGGGTTTTGATTCAATCTTGGTAGTTGTGGATCGCCTGAGCAAGTACGACCACTTTGTGGCCGCAATTTTTATTAAAGAAATAGTTCAATTGCACGGTATGCAACGCTCGATAATCTCTGATCATGACAAGGATTTGTTAGCAAATTTTGGAGTGAACTTTTTTGGTTGCAGAGCACTAAACTGAGGCTTAGCTCGACATATCACCCACAAACAGACGGTCAAATTGAGGTAGTAAACAAGAGTATTGAGACATATCTGTGGTGTTTCACTTCAGGCAGACCTAAAGAGTGGTTTCATTTTCTTTCATGGGCTGAACTCTCTTACAACACCTCATTCCATGTGTCTGCCCAGTCAACCCCATTCCGAGTGTTACATGGACGGGATTCACCCCCTTTCATTCATTTTGAAAAAGGATCCACAGTTGTGTCCTCACTGGATCACCAGTTGCTGGAAATATTAGAGGAACTAAAGGTGTGCTTACAAACAGCTCAGCAAAAGATGAAAGTCGCAGCTGATCAACATAGAAGGGCTGTAGAGTTTGACATTGAGGAATTAGTCTGTCTTAAAATGCGTCCTTACCGTCGTAAATCATTGGCACACCATTTTAACGAGAAGCTCGCCCCCACGTACTACGGGCCTTTTGAAGTACTAGCAAAGGCGGGACCAGTGGTTTACAGATTGAAACTACCTCCGAAATTCGAAATTCATATGTTTTTCATGTCTTACAACTCCGAAAGGCTATAGGGAAATTCCATCTGCTTTCTCCTCTACCACAACATTTGGGAGGCTGATTGGGAGTTAAAAGTGGAACCAGAAGCTGTGTCGGGATTGCACATTATAGGCAATGAAGACAAGATGGAGGTGCTGATTAAATGGGTCGGATTATCACCCTTGGAGGCAACATGGGAGTCTTTCGATCTCATCAATCAACAATTTCCTTCCTTCCACCTTGTGGACAAGGTGACTAAATTGGGAAGGGTAATTGATAGGCACCCAATCAAATACACCTATTCTAGAAGGATCAAAAGGGCAGAAGAGGGTAACAAATTCTGTTGAGCAAGAAAAGTTAGTTACAAGAGGGGGGGTTATAAATAGAATAATGGCAAGGAGTCTGGGTATCTAGAAATTACTGTGAGTAGAGTAGCTGCAGGAGAGTGGCCCTGTCGAATGGCCTCTTATGAATTTCCTTTTAGTTTTAATCTTTCATTCAATTAATACAAATCAGTCCTGATTTCCCTTTTCATTCTTCATTGTCTAATTAGATCTATCACTGTCCTAGACAAGTATCACCCTGTCCAGCGAGTTTGTTTCTTGACCTATTAATATGCTAATATGTTAAATTTCCTACTTCTTGTTCCTGCCTCCTTTATAGAGCAGCAAGTGACCATATTACAAACACTGGAGGTTGGTCTACTATTAATCAGACTGACTTAAATATACATAAAACATATTTGCACAGCAATCACAAATTTACAAACCAATTCCATATTATAGCAACCCAATATTAATATGCAGTTGAGCAGTAGAGACTAACCCAATACAGCAGTAATTCTTTCATGGATCTTTTTTCGACAAGTACGCCTAACTTTCAGAGTAGCTCGCATTGATTTTGGCATTAGTTTCAAATCTCTTGTCTACGAAGAACATAAAATAAACGAGACAAGATTAGCCTTACAACAGCAGCAGAATGCAACAGACTAAGAATTACATATATTGAACAAGAAAAGTAGGGTTTGATCAACAAAGTTAATGCCAAAGTAGTAGTACAAAAAATAAGAAGGCACAACGAAAACAGTATGAAAATTACAAGGTTATGCAATAAGGGAGCAATATTACAAAAGTACATGGTTAGTGTCTTTTACTTAAGATTTCATAATCAATGGGCAAATATGGAATCCAAAAATAAGGTTCGCGCAGTTGCGCATACCAGGTCAAGCACTTATATCAAAAGATAACACAATCCTGAGAACAGCTTGTGTATAAAACCCAATGTAAACATATAAGTCATAAATGCAACAATTAGTTCGCGCAATGCCTAATTTCCAATTTTGATGCATATATCTTGACTATTTTTATATATAAATATATAAAAAGCGCCGAAATGTGACAATTAAAATTCTCCTAGCCGTTTGACCCTTTTTAAAAATAAATATAAGCAGGAACTCCCATATATTGCACATAGAAGGAATCATGATACACGACTAAACAACCTAGCTAACCCAAAGTTTAATCAATTCTATGCGCATCCATCCTAGCCGGACTAAATTTAGACGTGAAGCACATTAAACATGCCAATATAATCCTAAGATTTACTCCCCCTCCCTTAAAATGACAATATATAACAAAATTTACTAAAGATGCCCAAATAACACAAGTTCAAAACCGTAAATCAAAATCCAAAGATTTAGGGAAACATTAATACAAAAGTAAATTGAGAAATCTACCTCCCAGTACCAGAGGGCAGACTCGGATTCATCCTCCAAAATGTCAGTATCTGCGTTGGACACTCCATAGCATAATCTCTGCCCAACTAGAAGCACACTGTTCTTCACACTAGTCTTACTAACACTATCACCATTTCCAGTTTTACCCGTAACTTTCTCAAAAATGTCATCCACAAGCTTTGACAAAGGAAGTTCACTCTCTTCCATCAAACATGCAATCACGCCATTTAATGAGGCGGAAGAAGTCCCAATTTTTTCCACATTTTCCAACAACGTCCGTCTTTGCTCCAACACTAAATCTTTGCAGAATTTGATTAAATTGTTGATTTCCTCGCGGAATCCGTTGATTTTTGCCACTTTTTCTTCTGGACTTGCGGTACATACAGATTGATCCCCTCTCTTTCTCTTCGATGCCTTCTTTTTCTGATCTGCGCCGTTCGATTTCGGGCTGTTTTCATCAGCTCCGTCGATTATCATCGGTTCAACTTCCGCCATTACTGCATACAATTACTCTATATCTTTTGACAAAAATAACGGAGACCCAGATAAGGGAGTCAAAAACCCTGGTCGAAATTATTTTCGAGATTGCTCTCAAACCGAGAAACGCCAGAAACAGCGGCAAATGGAGGACTTTTTTGGGAGAATTTCGTACGAAATTCCACACTCCATTCACTGATTTTCCAAGAAAACCCTAAAGAGAAAAGGAAGATGAGAAAGTTCTGAAACGGTTCGGGTGATGATAAATGAGCGATGAATAAACCCTTCTTGGAAGTCTAGACGGTGCCTGATTTTTCAACTTTTTGGAGTGAATGTTTTCAGTATTTTTATGTAAAATTACAATGATTATGGCGTATATTTATTTATTTCCCGCCAGTGGGAAAAATACTTGGCTCCAAATTACGCGAGGTTTCAGTGTTGGCGCCTAATTTCAATACATTTGTCCGCCGTTTCGGTGTCCACCGTAAATCCCCCAATGCGCCGTCTCGAAAGGAAAGAGGTAATCGTTAATAATTTAAGACATTGTTTGGTTTAAAATTAGATTTTTTTTATCTTTTTTTTATGTATATTTTGATAACAATCGATAAAATATTTGATTGAAAAAATGATAAAAATTGTAAATCTCATGAATTATATGATTGAAAATGAATTTGAAAAAAAATATTGAATTTAGAAAATGAGAACCAAACAAGGGCGAAATACAAATTGGACCATCTCATTCTCATTGCTTGAGAAAAATTATGACTGAAGTTGTTTATTTATAAAGGTGATATTTTGTTTTGCTAAAAATCGAGTTAAATGTTTGAATGGCCATCGAACTTGGATACATGTCACGGCTTAGCCACTGTACTTTATGACCTTTCCCAATGGCCACTCAACTTTACTCCGTCCAACTCCATTGGCCACCGGATGAAATTCGTTAGTTAACCTGCCTACGTGGATGACGGTAATCTGACATGGCCCGTTAAATATTAAGTTAATTGCCACGTCAACGCCACGTCAGCGAAATCCAAAGACACCTTCATTGTGTATTACAAATTGAAACGCTACTTTCCTTCACTAAGACAAAATCATTTCTGCCCCAAATTGAAACCCACAAACCCTAAGGCGAACCTGGCGAAGAAAGGCAAAGTCATAGGGGAGCATGTGGACTGACTTGTTCTACCAGTTCACCAAGTCGGCGATGTTGTCTTAATTAATGGATTCTTTGGCAGATGAAGCTTGGTTGGGCCTTGGTGGTGGCGTGCTTAACTATCCAGGCTATGGGCCCCGTAGACAGGTGTGAGGCGTGGTGTAAGAAAGAGCCCATTTTGTCAATGGAGGCGATGAGATATGTATCTATATATATTTCAAGTTCTACGAAATTTCGTATTCTGCAATAATATTTATGGTTTGTTTAATTAAAATTCTTGAACTTTTTTGGAAATTCTGGAGATGGTGCATAATAATGTGGACTCGAAAGTTTGTATTGTTGATTAATTGTCATGGATATGTGAATCACTCTTCAATTTATGCATCTTTATCGTTTTCATTTTACATTACGAGCTTGTTTGGTTTAGATTTTTTGGAGGAATAATTGATTTTGAATAGTGATATGATGGGAAATGTGTGGTTGAAAAAGGAAAAAAAAAGTATTGATGTGATGTAAAATATTATTTTATTGAAAAATGTGTGATTGAAAAATGAAAATTGATTTA
>CAIGRQ010020641.1:0-13192 GCA_903798375.1 Fraxinus sp. D2006-0159 | reverse complement strand
AACTATTGTGTAATTGAGTAATCATTTCTCGTAGGATCAACCCAAATTCGTTTTTCTATATTATTACTTTTACGCAACTCGTGTGCTTGTGATACACATTTTTTAACGAACAAGTCGACATCATTTTTATAAGTTTCGTAGCCAAAGATAGACCATTCAAACTTCAATGAGTAATTTAAGACTTTTTCAAAGTTTAGTGAGCAATCAAAGATGCAATAATTTGTTAATGACGTGATGGGGCGTAACATGTGCATTCAGTAAGCCACATCAATAATTTTGTTAACGATTTGAAATGGATGTCATACCAATGAATAGTGTCTAACGATTGAATAAGTTTAGTGACCTCGAAATCTTAAACTTCAGTAAGCATTCGATGACACAAATATAAGTTCAGTGACAATTGAGATAATTAACTCGTTGTTAGCCCTTCTCGTGGTCGCTTCCTAATCATAAAGAAGCCTAAGCTCTAGGTCAACGTGGTGTAACATGTTTGCTTCTATGAACAATGGCATGTTAGTAGTGGTCGATGAATGAATAGTACTTGTGGGTCTATTAAAATATGCGATTGAAAATAAATTTTAATCATCTATAAATGATTTATAAATTTATCGAGGCGGATGCTTAGTCTTGGATTTTCTAGATTATTTTATGATGTTTACCTTTCCTGAACATGCCTTTTCATGTATCAGCTAATATGTTAACTAATCATTCCCTATAAACCTGATCTGACTTATCTCTCTTGTTAATGTTCTAATACTTTCCAGTGAGCTTTTCTTCAACAAAAATGATTAATAAGAGTCAGTGATTAGATCTGCATATTTTAGGAACCCGTAAGCAGTTTGTTGATAAGTTTACAACTTAGGTTAATAACAACGACTATTAACCTTAAAGTCTCACCCTTTTTGTCCATTTTTCACGCAAGACCTTTTAATAACATTGTTTTATATTTAAGCAAATAAAATTCAATCTAAAGTTGGTGGTGATGTTGTTGAAGTATTTGGCGGGAATGATGATCACCTGCCACCTTTAACCACCATCCCCAACCCCACAACACCTCCACCTCCGGTCCTCCTCCTCCATCATCCACCTTAAAAGCTTATATTTCAAGACACGTTTAATCAATAACCTTTCACCAACTGCACCTTACAAAATTCTTGCTTTATCTTTATCCTTCCACTCATTTCCCACATTGCCAAATCTGAATTTTGCCAATGGATGAAAATTCGAGATTTGGGCCTTCATCCCGGTTCAAATTCGGATTATTTTTTGTGATTTTAATCTGTTTTGTAGAATCAATTATTTTTGTAGAAGCACAAAATCTTGATGAGCATGGCTTTAAAGAGCTTTGCAATACGGATCTCACCTCATTTCTTCCTCTTCCTTATGGCAGTCTACCAAATATGGTTTGTAAACCTGTTTGGAATTCTTACCTGCTAAGGGTAAGTTCATGTAAATCTTGCATTTTCTATTACTAATCTTTGAATATATTTCAAGTTTTATATATATATACTCTAAAATTATATAATGACATTAAATGGGGGAATGTGTTTTCAATTCTTAAAGTCGAGCTTCTTCGGATTAGATAGAAACGTGAAATCAAACAATTTCTTGTAAACCAGTCACTTAAACAGCTTACAATGGTTATACTGCCAGGTACTTGTAGGTTCAAGGCTATAAAGAAGAGGTAGACCCTTATTATAGTCAAGTCATTTTGTCCAGGCTGTTGGATTGTATAGAGCCTAATTATACTACTTATTTCTTTATATTAACCCTCTGTTTGATTTAGCTAAAAATAGATTTTTAGTAGTTTTTCATAAAAGTTGAAAGTAACGTGTAATTGAAAATTTGATAAAAGTTATGGATCCTATAAAATGTGTGGTTGAAATAAGTTCAAAAAAATTGGGACCAGACAGGGGCTAGGTCTTCCTAGATTCCCACACTATATAGAGGAGATTGAGGGAGCCATTTTTGTGTGGTCCAACGGGCAAAGTACTCATTTTTTAGTGTGAATCTCCATTGTGAACTCCTGGATTTTTAATATGACGCAATGAGTAGTCGTTGTACTCGTATTGATGGTGAATCACTATTGTTTCAATGTGGGTGTTTCTATTTTGTTTGTTCATTATAGATCTCTAACACCGTCCAAGTCTATTAGGTGGCTAAGCTGACAATGAAATAAGCTACTTGTTTTGTATTGCAGTACTCCCAATCCAAGGACAACGTGATCACCATTGTATTATCAACTATATACACCAGTGGATGGGTAGGAATGGGATTTTCCAGTAATGGAAGGATGATTAATTCTAGTTGCATGGTGGGATGGGTGAACCTGGAAGGCCGAGCTCGAATAAAACAGTATCATATAAAGGGATTCAAACCCTCAGAAATCAAACCAGACGAAGGTCACTTGCCACTCACAAGTGTTCCACCATTGGTTGTGGTTCGTGAAGCCACAATGTACATGGCATTCCAGCTTAAGTACAACACAACTCTCAAAACACAGCCGATTTTACTTGCTTTTAGCAGTAAACATCCCCACCATCTCCGGCTTACTGTTCATGATGACAAGCTGAGCATTAATTTTGATTTCTCCTCAGGTTTGTTCTTTTCTCATTTACTTGTCTATCCATGAAAATCTGATGGCATGTTTGATAGCGAAGAGTGGATGGCACTGGACATACTAAACAAGAAAAAGAAGCTAAAATCTTGCTTATTTTACCGTCTAGCCATGTTTAATACTGCTTATCACACATGCTTTAACAACTTTCGCTCTTATTGCCAAGAGGTTTTTTTGAAAATTTTATTGCTAAAGAAAGTATAGATTTCGAAAGGAGGGAGAGAATCGACCCGAAACTGCTGCTTTATTGGGTGTTACTCCACATATAACTTGACTTGAAAGAGAAGGATTTGTTTGTGTAGTTTATTGAATCTTTATTATGACTTAACAGATAACTTGATAAATCAAGAACTCTTGACAACAGCTTCAAACTGTCTATGGTTTTAATATTCTATTATTTCCTTGTAAAAGTTTTAAGTTTGCCGAAAAATTGAATATAAAGTGGAAACCTTATTTCCCATTCATTCATGAATTGGAGAAACTGGCAGTTTAAATTAGGGGCTTGTCTCTCTTCCACCAAATATGTAACGAAGAAAGATTGAGAAAAGAAAGAACAGAAGAAAACAGAACTGTTATCAACAAGGATGTGAAACAGAACCAAATCATTTGCATGTGTAGTTCACAATAAGAAAATAGAAATTCGATGTAGTGAAATCAAGTAATCAATAGTTCTGTAAATCACTATTTTATATATCACAAAAGTTTATAAGAATAGCACAAGTTTGAGACAGGGATAAGTGGTCTATACCAGTCACTAGCATATCATTTGGGATGCAAAATCGTGCTCATTAATTTTAAGCTTCGGCATTCTTGTACAATCAGGACAGGAAGATTTTCGTCTTAAAGTTTTAGTTAATGAATCTTTACAGCCTTTCACTTGACATTTTGTCTGTTAATATAATCTGATTTATTTATTTTAATTTTTTGGCAAACTTTTCATCACAGGAAATGCGGATAGCAATGTCGCTTCGTCCCCTAGCATTATCAAAAACAAGAAGACTCATGGAGTATTGGCTATACTGGCATGGGGTCTGTTTCTCCCTTTTGGAGCAATTTTTGCAAGATACCTTAAGCATAAGGATCCTCTGTGGTATTACCTTCATGTAATCATTCAGTTCATTGGATTTTTATTTGGAGTTGCTGCAGTGGTTGTTGGATTTTCACTCAACCACAGGCTGCACAATTACATTCCCGCACACAAAGGCATTGGAATTTTCATTCTCACACTCACCATTCTTCAGGTTCGTGCATGATCAATTAACTTAATCAAGTATCCAGCATTTGCCTTTTTTTCGAGTCATGTTTAAAGTCCCATGTTATAGAATTTTTTTGGATTGAACTTCAACTTATCAAATCATGTTTAGATTTGGCTGGTAGACCCGAATTAGCTCTTGATATATATAGAGATGTATTTTCCTTTTTGCTACTAAGAAGATGTATTTTTATCAATATCGCTCGTCTTATAAGCTGATTTTAAAGGTAAGTTCTACTCAATATGATTATATCACATGTCAAAATCTATTTGCAACCACTCAATCTAGTATAGAAAAATCCTTACCTAGCTAAAGATCTCAAGCTTATTTCCTTGTTATAAACTATTCTGTTTACTGCCTTGAGTCCAAAAACTGGTGAAAGGATGACTTCATGTGTCATTTTACATCCAGGTCGCAGCGTTCTTTACACGACCTAGTAAGGACAGCAAATATCGCAAGTACTGGAGCTGGTCGCACAACTGGTTTGGGAGGATTAGCCTTTTCTTTGCAGCAGTGAATATAGTTCTCGGAATACATATTGCAGGTTCTGGACAAGATTGGAAAATTGGCTATGGATTTCTTGTTGGTTCGACATTGATTATATGCATTGTTTTCGAAGCACTGTCTAGGATTAAAAAGTCAGAAGAACCAGCATTCCCATCAACTTACCCAATGAATTCACTTTAGCAAGTGGTGTCATGTAAATTTGTGGTAGGCTCTCTTCCTCCCTTTTGATTTTAAGCTGAATATAGATTATACATAACTTACTTCATATTGCTCTTTGTTTCATATCATATAACTGTACAAACTTTCAACACGACTAGTAAACTTGTGAAAATTTTTGATTTAGAAGACATGAAAGTAATACTAAGTACTATATATGGAGATATGTACATCTATATACTTCTCACTCGAATATTTCTGTTTTTTTTTTTAAACAGTGAAACTAAGATCTACACTAGGCGTTGCATCTGAAGAGAGTTTTTTGGTGATGCACTTGGAAGCATTGGACTAGGTTCAGCTTGTGCTCCGGCTACTCTCCATGACAAAAAAGCTAAAAACATAGGCTCCCGGAGCAAAAAATCCTCCCAGCACCGCCTGTCTGTCTTATCCAACCACTATACAGAACTATCTCCCTCACCAGGGAAAAAATGAAAAAAGTAAAAAGGATTAAAGGAATTTTTGTTTGCTGATTGATATTTTATATGTACTTTTATCTGTCGAGAGTGTTTCTTAGCATAAGCAATACCAGTTTTATGTAAACCATGCATTTGTGCAAATAGTTTTTTGCCCCTCCCATTTTCTGATGTCTAGCATGTTTGGATAGTTAGAACATTTTCAAAATTATTTTGTAGTTGAGGTTGATCCGTCGTCTAGAGGTTCATTTTGGAAATGGAGATGGTACGTGGTTTGAAGGAAACGAGCATAGCATCACATGGAGTAGGAGAAAGCAGTGAGCTCACTGCATGGTCTCGCTCGAGTGAGCTGACCTAAGGTAGTGAGCTCTTGCTCACCTCATAGTTTCGCTCGCGCAGGTGCTCATGGTGTGTTCTTTGATGTTTGGACAGTTTCTGATAGTCCTACACAGTCTGAATTAATTCAAATTCAAACCTAAAAGCCACACATGAATAGTTGTAACTCTAAGTTGCATGAAAATCTATAAATAGATTTCATCATTTCCATTTAGAAAAAGTCAAATTTGGTATACAATTGTTACTATCTTACATCCCTCTCCACTTGCATTTCAAAATTCGATTTTGTGCATTTTTTTCTCTACAAATAATTGTTTATACTTTGTCAGATACAAATAAACCTTGAGTATAAATTTCTTCATTTTTTCAGTGTTCGAGTTGTCTTTATGTTTACACCATGCAGACAAGACTTTAGGCTTCATTAATTGTATGTTCGAGTCGTTTTTGCATAATTGCATTTCAACACGCATTACAAGTTTGGTAGGGGCAAATAACGTTTTAAGGAAAGCGATATTATAATGTGCCTTGATGTCGAGTTTTGATGAATTCAAGTTTATACAGTTTCCGACTTCTCATTCTTGTACTCAAATTCTTAAACTCGAGACATTGTTATCCATCATGGATAAGCTGAAAAGAGAATTACTTTTTTTTTTTTTGTTGGCCAAAATTCTTTTTAAAGAACTTGCTTTTTTCTTTGATTCCAAGTCTAAAATCTTACATTTTTAGTGTGAGTTTATTTCTTTTAAGCTTGGCAAATCAACACCCTCCAATCCCAGGGTCGTCAAAACGGTGATTTTCGGGCTCAGTTTCACGTTACTTTTCTCTAACAAATAACCAATCCAAACAGTTCTAATCCACAACTAATATATTCACCTCGATTGCTCCTCAATCTCAACCTCATAGGACAAGATAACGATGATGATTTGTAACCACAAATGCAAGAAAGAAAAACAATGAAAAAATGGCACAAGAGGGGAGCAACAATACAAAGTTAACAACCATTTTTCTAACACAAGGCAACCAATTTTTCCTCTCTACTAAGGCCACACATTTTTCTCCTTTCAAACACACAAATCACACACTTTATTGCTAGGGTAAAGACATGGATATATAGGCTAGATTAGGCTTTAGTTGGACTAATAAAAAGTTTAAATAGGCCATGATTCAATGTCATCCAAGAGGTAATATATATGGACTGTGGGCAACATTAATTCTTTAAATTACTTCCAACGGATCACATTGTTTTTTGTGTCGAACATTTGGAATTGGTTGTTGGTAACTATTTAATTCAACGTTTACAATACATCATAACCTGGGATTCATTGGGTATCGAAACCCAATAAATCTCCATCTTGATTTCCAATCAACCTGCAAGCAATCAAAACACAAAGTTAATGCATGCAAATCAAGACAACCAATAAAATTGGAATCACAGACCTTATCTCGTGTTTCGAAATCGAAACACATATCATACCTGCTCCATGTACTCATCAGGGATAAGGTTACAAATAAATATCCAAGTAGAAGTAGATAATCACGGTGAACAATTAAGTGCAAATAATCATGCGATGAAAATATAACATAGGAACTCACAAATCTTTTCCAAAATACGTTCACACAGAACAACAAATTAACACTAAGTCAATAAATCAAACGATCAAAACACATGCAACAAATGCATAAATGACCCCACAAAAAGATCTCACCACACTTATACTATCCAATTCCGTGTTACTCACACCTCGAGAACACATATCTCCTCTCATCACCCACCATAATCACTAGACTGATCACTCAACTTATGTTTAACTGGTAAACCTTTATAGATCCTAAGTCCTTGGGATAATCCTCTATCACCACATCACTTCTCCCAACCTAAGTGGATAATGGGTCTCCATCTAACAGAAGTGATAGAAATGTATCTCTCACATTCCACATGATCAGGGTCTCTTCACATATAAAGGATTTCACCATTTGTAGTGTGTTTGATGGATATTATTGAGAAAAGAATGTATTTTAAATAGTGATATAATGGAAATATATGGTTAAAAAGTAAGAAAAAATTATTAATATGATGAAAAATATTATTTTATTGAAAAATGTGTTGTTAAAATGAGTTTTGATAGAATGTATTTTGAAAGACCAGGTGTTTAAAAGAGCTTAATCACATCTTCACTCATGATTCAAATATTACACTCCACATCCCCAGAACAAATCAACAATGTACCTCTAAGTATCTATACTCTACATCACCAATAAATATACAACATACTACTAATGCATCTTAATTCACTATGTATGCAAACAATTACGCCAAATAATTAAATTTCTCTCAAATTCATGCAAATGCACATATCAAACACGTTGAAATGCACATATAACCATGCAACAGAATTAAGCAACCACACACATGCAAAAAGAATTACACACGGATGCACATGCAGTAATTGGGTTTTCTCTCAATAAACCTCATTATTGTCATCACTCGACCCTATAACCACATTCGCTTCGCTTCACTTCACTTCTCTTCTTATCTTTTCTTTTATTATCATTTATAAGACAACCTATTTTATCATATCCAAATTTATCGTAGTTAAAATATATCTTACTTTTCGCACTTGCCTTACACCTACATTTGCCATCCAAAAGATTTTTGAAAAACCTTTCATTTTGCCAAATTGAAAATCACATTTTTTTATTAAAAAAACACAACTTAAAATGTGTTGTCATTTTATCAAAAAATGCACAAAACATAAAATGTAACCAACGACGACCACAAGCAAAGTACATACACAATTCACACAGAATGGTCGAACAAAAACTTTCTTAAGGTCACATGAAATTCTAATAATGAAAAATAATTGGCGACAAATTTTCAAATAATACAAGGCAAATAATTAACAAGAAACTCCTAGGTATAGCAACAGGCAATGGTTACCCCTTCACGGTAACTCAAATTTAATGCCACCCCACACTATGACTTCTAAAGCATAAAATAAATGACTATGCTACATAATAGTCTTGGCGGTAATAACAAAAGGGAAAGAACATGATACCGAGCGGACCATATCTAAAGGTCCGTAAACATTGAGAGATGCGAATTCACCGCTTTAGGGTCACCCCTGTTCGCCCTAAAGTCTTCGACAACTGTATGAATCAATCAACCACGATTGAATCCTGAACGCGCAATGAACAAAGTCGTCCAGATTTCGCTGTATAACCTGAATCGGAAAACTAACAACATGACAATGTCAGAAAAAATGTTAGCAACAAACTGCCTAAAGAAACCTCCGCCAGAAGGCACTGCACGCGCCCTCACACGTCACCAACAGCCTTTGTGTGTGGCCACACGTGCCGTTAAACAATCTCACGTGCCGAATACCTTGCTATGCCTCCACCTGCACGTCACATCGGTGGTCTCGATTTCACCAAACTCCTCCTGGATTGGTCGAAACTCACAAAAATAGCCTCGAATTTTGGGCAATTTTTGGATAGTTTTGTGAGCCAAATCCACCACCTTGAAACTCTAATACCAATTTTCGCGGAATCTTGCTCCAAGAGTCATCAAAACGGTGATTTTTGAGCTCAGGTTCACGTTATATTTCTCTACCAAACAACCAATTTAAACGGCTCCAACCCACAACCAATATATTCACCTCGATTGCTCCTCAATCTCACCCACAAAGAACACAATAATGGCAATGCCTTGTAACCACAAAGGCAAGAAAGAAAAACAATTAAAAGATGGCACAAGAGGGGAGCAATAACACAAAGCTAACGACCAGTTTTCTAACACAAAGGCGGTCGCTTTTTCCTCTCTACTAAGGCCACATGTTTTTCTCCTTTCAAACACACAAATCACACACTTTACAGTTACCGTAAAGACACCATATATATAGGCTAGATTAGACTTTAATTGGACCAATAAAAAGGCTTAAATGTGCCAAGATTCAAAGATATCAAATATTCATAAATTAAGTGCTCTCTCTTACTTATTCATTTTGAAGAAAATTGCTTCAGTTTTTGTTATGATTTATAAGCAATACTAGCCTATTGATGATCATACAAAGAGATGAACGATATGCTCATGTTAGATTCACCTAATGTGATATGATATGTTCACTTTGATTCAAGAAATTGTTATGCATGTGAACTAAGTCATACTTATAACACAAGAAGATCCCTAAATATATTTGTACACCATAGAGCCAAGGGTGTTTCCACCACATTTTTATCAGTAAGGCCAAGGGCCAAAATTGTCCTTAAGGTGAGTCTCAAATAAAGGAGCAAAAAGTGCCTCACGAGATGAGCCAAAGTAGCTCAAACAAAGTGTATCCTTGATGTTAGGGATGGCAAAAAAGCTCGCCGGCTCGGAAGGCTCGGAAAAAGCTTGAGCCGGGCCCGGCCCGGGCTCGGTTACAACGAGCTGAGGCTTGGGCTGAGCCTCATTTTTTTTGTCGAGCTCGGCTCGGGCCCAAAAAAGTTCGGCACAAAAAGCTCAAGCCAAACTCTAGCTTTTTTTATTTAATTTATAACATGTAAAAACTATACAAATTTTAAATTTTTTAAGTAAAAAATGTAGATTTGACATAAAAATAAAATAAAACCCGAGTCGGCTCGGTTCGGCCCACTAAGGCTCGGGCAGAAAGCTAGGGCCGAACTTCATTTTTTTTGGCCGGGCTCTCGAGTCCAAAAAAGCTCGGCCCAAAAAGCTCAAGCCAAACTCGAACTTTTTTTATTTAATTTATAACATGTAAAAACTGTACAAATTTTAAATTTTTTAAGTAAAAAATGTAGATTTGACATAAAAATAAAATAAAACTCGAGCTGGCTCTGTTCGGGCTCGGCCCGCTAAGACTTGGGCAGAAAGCTCGAGCCGAGCCTCATTTTTTTTGGCGGGGCTCGGCTCGGCTCGGCGTGGGTCAAAAAAAGCTCGGCCTAAAAAAGTTCGGGCTCGACTCGGCTCGTTGCCACCACTACTTGAGGTACGGCGCCCTTAGTGCTTTTATTTAAAGCCACGTTTTCAATCAAGCGTGCAATGTATATTATTTATGTGAAGGGCCTTAATCAAGATAAAAGAAGGTCATGCATGTAAATTCAATACTATGATATGCCATCTTGTCAATTATTTCATGCGACAATACTCATTGAACGCCAATATTCATAGTCGTATGTAGAAAACGGAGTGGCTTCTCCGAGTTGTGGAATCAATTTTAAGCAGTCTTCAAAATTTTCAAAGAAAGGATAATGGAAAGAAATGTTTGGTCATGCTATTCTTCAAGTTTGAGAAGACGTGAATTTGTTGAAAGATGTGATAGAATACAACTTTATATATCTTTTGAGTGATATTATAGGCATAGACTTTTATGCTCAGTTAAAATCTTCTACCTCCTCCTTTCACTCTACTTTACTTGAATGATATTACCGGCACAAACTTTTGCTACTTCAACAAAAAATGACTAGCATGATTAAGATAATCAACAAGAATTAAATAACTAAAAAATTATTTTATAGAATTTGATATTGATCCTCAAAAGAGATTTTATACATTTTTATTGCCAAACATCAGTTAATTTCCACATAAAAATTGGTGGGGAATCATCTATAAGTAATATTATTTATCATCATAATAATGGAATATCGATGATATGACAATCCATTATTCCTTATATTTCTCTCTCTCTCTCTCTCTCTTAAAAATTGAACTGTTCAATCATATTATTCACATAGATTGTCATATCACCGATATTGTGTTATCATAATGATAAATAGCATTTTCGATCATCTATCTATGAAAACAGTTGAGGGTGCAGTGAAGAAAATCATAATAAAGATTTTTCTTCATTGATGCAGAGAAATTATCAAGTGCCCATACATCAATATTTCTGCATTTTTTTAGAATTTTAGGTTCTTCAGAACTGTACCAACAAATGGAATTAATGATCTATCAAAAGGAAAAATAGTTACTATAATGTCCTTAACGATAAGGCATGGTCACATTGTTATCAATGAAGTAAAACCTTCATTGTGATCCGTATTTCAAAGGGTAGATATATATTTATTAGAATTTGGCTATTTGTACTACTTGGTGTACAGTCCCCTCACAATAGGGAGGAAAGCGTGCCACCCTATTGTGATGGGGTTGTACACCAAGGTGTAAATATAGCATCTCTCTATTTATTAAGAGTGAATAGGGTTTGATTTAAACGTTTTTTTATGATTATTTTCAAATCAAACTTTTCAAAAAGAGATATCAACTTTTAAATAAGTAAAAACATAAAGTATATAAATTTAAATTATCGATACAACGCCTAAATTAAAATTTTTTAAACACAAAGTTACAAACGACTAATATATTGGTACACATACAAGTTTAAGTAATAAAATCTACATTCTACCATTGAAAAAAGCTTCCAAATTCTATGAGTCTATGAAGCTGACTAAGGGCCATCTTAGCACAACTGTTGTGAATAGAGCTTTTAGCAATATAGCTCTTTCAAAAAGTACTATTATAAAAAAAAACTAATAATTATTTAGTTATCAACAAACAAGTACCTAAAGATTAAATCAAATGTTTGACAGCGCAACTAGAAAGATTAAATATATTTGTTATTTTACTAATGAATAAGAATAATTCATGTATATCTCAGCTTTCCATAAAACCTAAAATTAGAGAGCAAAAAACTCCAAAGGGGAGCTTCTCTTTAACAACTCTAAAAAGTTATTATTATTAGGCCATGTTTGATTGCTTAGATTTCTCACTTTTTTATTGTTTGATGACAAAAATTTTCCAATTTCCCCACCCCCCAACCCATGCGCCCCTTTTCCTTGTTTCTTTTTTGTGGGAAAATGAATTCCAGGTTCCAGCCATATTTATTTATTTTTTTGCAATGGAAATAAATTTCATAACCAAATGTAAAAAAAAAAAAAAATATTATTTTTTGGCCTTGGATAGCAACGATACCGAAACTTTCCCGTAATTCTTTTCGGATCATTCAAATAAATATTTTTTATAGTACCACCTCTAAAAGTCACACTATTAAATGACAAAAATAGGTAGAATATTATTTTATTGTATTGTACCGTCACTTGCCCACTAAATTAAATTCTTAGGATCTATAATGCAAGCTTATTCAACATTTTATTGTTAGGTGAAAGAAATAAGTTGAATTTTGAGTCTATAGCTTGGGCACAATTTGCCCCATACATTATCCAAAAGGTGAAGTCAACAAATGGCATATATTTAAAATATACATAACCAATTCCCTATTAATAAGTTTAAGAACGACTATTATTTGAAATTTTTTTTACATATTTATTTTCCGTCACATATTCACACAATAAACTATTTTGCATATAAATTCAAAATTTTTCCATAATTTTTAACTATGCGTTCTCCTAAAAATCAGTATTCAAAATATTGTTTCTTCCAACTAATAGTTGTCAAACGTAGGTTAAGTTAATGATAGTAAAATTTACTAGATAATGTTATGTATGAAGAAATATTATGTTCAATACTACGTTGGAGCACTATTATGTATACCTATATATATATATATATATATATATAACAAGTCCATCTTCTTTACTTCGTCATATGCTTTTATAGTTTTATACCTTCCTATTTGGCATTTCCGCTATTTCTTGATACAAATTGGTTCTCGACCAAACCTTTTCGATCAAGAAATGATATATAACAAAGTCATCAGCAGCCCTTAGAATTAAAGGATAAATTAAGACATAAAATATGTGGAGATTAAAGATTGCAGAAGGAGTAGATAGCCCTTATTTGTATAGCACAAACAATTATGTGGGACGGCAAACGTGGGAATTCGACCCCGATTATGGGA
>CAIGRQ010020604.1:0-11198 GCA_903798375.1 Fraxinus sp. D2006-0159 | reverse complement strand
CTGCACCTATTTCCACTTCCTATTTATCCTCAGCTAATTTGTTTTCATTCGATAAACCCACGTGCAATACTTCATTCTGGGACTTTGCTTCTTTTATCCCTTCCTTACTTGCTTCCACTGTTTCTTCTTCAGTTATCCAACCAGTAGGAGAAGACAATATCCTTGGAGGTGACCCATATTTTTTAGAGTGTGGCACCCTCACCTTTCTTTTTGGAGTTCCATATAGCACATAAAAGTCAAAGGAACGTCCAGACGATTCACCTAAAAGGTCCACCTCACGAACACCTTCCTGATGTAATTACTTTAGTAATGTATTGCGCGATACCCCTCTCCTTCTCCTTTCCGCTTCCAAGCCAATCTTCTCTTCCATGTTTGTCATGTCATCATCCTCTTCTTTACTAATATTGCCTGAGACGTTTGGCCTTCCTCGCACTTTAGCATACATGCCTCTTCCTCACTTGCTTTATTTTTCTCCTCTTCAATCTGTTTGCTTTTGAACTCATTGGCTAATAAATAGTTGCTACCCACAACAGGAGGTAAAGTGCCAAATTGAATGGTGAGGGATTGACCTGAGTCTTCTTCATCTTCAGGTGTCTTTCCTCGCTCCAACTTTGATCTTCTAGTGGAGCTTTCTGGCAAATCTTCCACTGACTCGTCCACATTGGTCTCTTTACTACCTTTGAGGGTATTTTGGTTAGTCACCTTGAGCACATGAGACCCTCTAGGACGTGATGATCCATGTTGTTACCTCATCATTCGTCCATAGTTTCGATGGAAACGCCTTTGCTGAGTTCTAGTCATTTCATTGAAAGGTATAATTTCTCCTACATTGTACTGGAGGGAGTACCATACATTTGGTTGGTGGGGATGTGGCCTGAATGTCTTTTCGCTGTTCATCGGCCTGAATTGTCTCTGGAAAGGCCGTTTCCCATGGAATAGTACGTTTTGTCCTCCATCAAGTTAGACAGTTGGAGTGGTATCAAGATATTGCATATATGACTACCTTACTGGTACATCCATTTTCTCCTTTAGTTCCCTGTTACATCTAGCGCATTACACACCTTCATCCTTTCTAGGTTCTTTTCTTTTGATTCGTTCAAAAGCACTGGAGTGCGATCCAGAGTCTTCTTCTCCATCATCTATCACTAGCTTAAATTTTGGCAACCTGTCTTTAAGGCCAGACGCCACCTTATTCACCCCAAGCAGCTATAGGAAGGGATTTTCATTAACTACCATCTTCTTCTTAGGCTCGAATGTAATTCGTCCTGACTCAATAGCATCCTGTAATACATGACGAAAAACCAAATAATTGTTAGTCATGTGTGACCATGCATTGTGTCATTTACAATATTTTTTACCCTTGATCTGTTCAGGGTCTGGCAACTTATGCTTATCGCTCAGCTTTATCTGCTTATCCTAATACAATTTGTCAAATATAAGGTCAACTTTAGTTACGTCAAATGAGAATACTCTAGCCTTTTTATTTTCATCTTTTGTAGGCTCATTCTTCTCAGACGTTTTAGATTTGACCATTATAGGACATGCATACGCATCTCCTTTAACCAATTCGGCCAAGCGAATTTCAGTCTGATCATACCGTTCGTCATTAACAGCATGAACATCAAAGTTCAGGTCCCTATAATAAGTCCATTTACTAGAATTTTTCAATTGTTCCTCTTCTCTTACCAAAGGTTCGTATCTGATCACATTAGAACTTAACTGAAAGAGGTCAGGAAATTCCCTGTCTTGAAATTTCTTTTTCAGATCAAAACTTAAGCAGCTTTGAGCGATCCTAACAAAAAAAATTTCAGGCAGAGGTACGAAACATTTACTCCTAACTATTTTAAACCTCTGGAGGAAATTCTCTGGCCATTCATTTAGCAACTAACATAGATTCGCCAAATCAGCCAAGGTAACTTCAGATTCAGTCTTGTAAAACTGAGCGTGGAACAACTGTTCCAATTGTTTCCATGTTTGGACGGAGTTTGCTGGCAAATTGATGAACCATGAGAAAGCTACTCCCGTTAGCGAACTTGGAAATAGTCTCATCTTATGGTATTCAGTTACTTCGCCACATTGTAGTGTGAATGGCCCTATATGTTCTAGGGTAGAAACTTCTCCGAGACTGGTGAACAATGAGAATTATGGCACTTTATACCCTCTAGGCCATGGATATGCTTGATCTACCCAATCAGTGTATGACTTCATGTAAGTTGGCCTGGTAAAAGGACGCATCCCGAAAGCCATTTGATCTTGCACTATTTCTATAATCTGATTCCTTAACATAGCATTGGGATCATATGGGACTCTTATAGGTTGATTCACTGGTGGGATCACTTGAGGTCTAATGTTTGGTACTTGGTTTGTGGCAGGGACACTGTCATTTAAACCACCGTTGCCATTAAACTGAGTATTCCCACCATCATTAGCACGCAGAGCATTCTGCCCATTAGTTTGGACATTATCTCTTGCGTTTGGGTTACCCTCCAAGTTTGATAATGCATTACCAACATTCAAGTTAGCCATTCCACCACCTCCCTGGTTTGAAGTAGACGGTCCAAAGAGTGGCTCTATTACCTGATTTGGACTTAGGGTTGGGATATTATAACCTACAACCGTCCTAGACTGGAAGTGACTCCCTATACTTGGTATGGCTGACTAATAAATTTGGCCCGCTAACTTGTTTATAATTTCGTTCAAAGCACTTAATTGTTTGGCCATATGATCATAATGTGTATTTCCATTTTGAATAAGTTTTTCCACATTATGAATGTTTTGCAAATTTACTTGTTCAACGACGTCTTACGTGAGTTCACCTAACAATGCACACATGGTTTGCGGACTCAATCCAATCATTGGCTCGTAACGGCTTTGACTCTGTCCATCTGTCCTCGGAGCGCCTTACTGCTCCTCATATCGTTCAATTATAAACTGGACTATTCCTTGGTTTGCTAGCTCTTTAGCAGAGTTTTTATGAGGCATATTTGTTTCATCTTCTTGTATTTTCAAACTTCAAACACCAAAGCATCCCACTAGACATGCCAAATTATTTCGTGTGGGTGAGTCGGGCCTCGCTAACAATTAAGAGAAAGATCATACGATTGTGTAAGGAACAGACCTCTTGAGATAAATTCCCAAAAAAATGGTACTTCTATTCAAGAAGATGTACAATGAGTGAGAAACAAAGTGTCTCCAAGGGGCACAAGCACACAGAACAAGTAAACTAAGATGCGATGAAAGTAAAGATAATGAAAATTACATATTCACTGTTTGAGAATGTTTGATTCGGGGGTCTTTTCTTCTATGCCTATTCTTCTTTTTATACTTCTAAAACAGTTGTGGTGAAACCACTTGAAACTTCTAGTCGTTCTGTAACTACCCACATTCTTCTTCATGGTTGATTGTGTTATAGAACTTCCGTTTCTAACTGCCGTATTTACCTTCAATATTTAAACTGCTAAAAATCGGGGCTTCCTAAGTCGTGGGGTATGAGGAAATTGCCCTTTAACTACTTTGGTAATCGTCGCTGCAAATAGTACTGTATCCAAATTCTGGACGTTCCGAAGATAATGCTGTCGCCCTGAGTATTAATAAGGCACTGCGCTCGCCCAGAGCCTGGGCGTCTTACAACCTTGGGTGATGATGGGCTTTCATTGCACGACTGAGTCTCGGCCCTTTTACCTAGCTTCCCTTAGGCCTATCCTTCGAATTTCCTATTCGGGGCTTCACTTCTTGGGCCATTTAACTGGGTCATACTTCCACTTTTGGGCCATCTAATTGGGCCGTATTTTTGTGCATCAACAAAATCCTAATTGATAACCTAATTTATCTCTCCACTCCTTTCCCTTCTCTCTCTCTCGCCTCTCTCCTCTTTCCCGTTCTTTTCCTCTTTGCCAAACGCAACGGCGGCGCCTCCCTCTTTCCCATTACTTTCCTCCTCCTTCCCCTCCCATTTTCTCATCCGTCTCTCCTTCTTCTCCTATTTCTTTTTCCTCTCCTTCCTCCTCCGCCTCCTTTCCTCTTCAGAATTCGAGTAATACGAACTACCCGACTCTAACTCTAAATCACTAGAATCATCATAATCAAATGATGAAGAGTAGGAATCACTATCTCTTGACCGTTTTTTCTTGGAACTGGAGGTTTGAGTTTTATTCTTCTTCTTCGTTCGTTTTCTGCTGCCCTCGAATTTTCTAGATCTTCGTCGGATTATGAGTCGAAATTCGAATCTGGTTCTGAATCGTAGTTGAGGCGGTCATGTTTATTAGATTGAGACACTCCATTTTTGCCTTCCCCGATTTCTCTTTGATCCTTCGCCATTTTAGGTGTGTAGCTGATAGGTGCGTCTGGCTATCTAGCTGTTCTGGGTGTGGTGCGAACGGGACGCTTCTACCGTTCACAGCATGTGGTTGATCTACTGTGTGTGATTATGGAAATTTATGTAGTGGATCTGTGTGTGGGGGGTCCGTGTGGTGGAACTGTGGTGGTGGTCATTTTTTTTGTTATTGATGTGGCGATAGTTGTGGTGATGTTGTGGTATGTGACCAACTATTTGGTCGATCTATGACCAAGTGCTGGTGGTATATTGGGATTGAGGGATGGGTGTTTGGGTACGTTCGTGGTGCTGCGGGTGGCAGTAGACGATGGTGCAGGTGGAGGATCGGGCGGATCTGGTGATTTTGGTTTTGTGACTAAAAATATAATCTGTGACCTTAAATTCGGTAATTTGTGACTAAAAATATAATCTGTGACCAACCATTTTGTTATCTGTGACCTAAAAATTATATAATCTGTGACCGTGAAAAAATTCGTGACCAACTAATTTGGAAGTCTGTGACCGTGTGACCTAAAAATATTTGTGACCAACTAATTTGAAAATCTGTGACTGTGTGGCCTATAAATCTTGATCTCTGACCAACTAATTTTGAAATCCGTGACCAACAGAGTAATTGTGACCTACAAAATTTTTGAACTGTGGCCGTAAAATAATTCGTAGCATATAAAAATTATTATTTTTGGCTGAAAAATAATATGTGACTATCTAAATTGTGAATCTGTGACCATATTGTATAAATGGTCGAAATCAGAGCAGTCTCCGAAATAAAGCTGCGGTGGAATAGTCGTCGGAACGATCCCCGGAGAAGGGTGGTGATCGGAATATTCCCTGGAACAGTAGGGGTGATGGAGGTGAGGTGAGTTAACTATATTATATTAGAATTAAATATTTAATAATTAATTAATAAAAATATTTTTAATTAATAAATAAATACCTGAGTTTTGCATTTTGAAACTTGACACCTGAAAATTGAATTGTGTCACACATGACTTTTGAATTTTTCCCATTTTTTGTGGGATCAATTGACCTATGTGGGTCCACCCATACATGNTATATTATATTAGAATCAAATATTTAATAATTAATTAATAAAAATATTTTTAATTAATAAATAAATACCTGAGTTTTGCATTTTGAAACTTGACACCTGAAAATTGAATTGTGTCACACATGACTTTTGAATTTTTCCCATTTTTTGTGGGATCAATTGACCTATGTGGGTCCACCCATACATGTTTAAGTAAGTTTAAAAGATTTAATTATTAGAGTCCAAGAATGGTGGTTAGATAGGGTGGTCGTTGATCGTTGACGATAGTCGCAATAACAAAGTCGTTTATTAATATCATATTAAATAATATTAAAAATTCTTGATTGTCCTCATCTTCCGAAACGAAACCAGAACTGTTGCTTGCATTTTCTTTATTTGTAGTAGCAGTCATTCTTAGTTGCAAGTGAACCATTAATTTCATCTTCTGAAATGAAAACCATCATCTTGTTTAATTTTCTTTTCAGTCAGATCCACATTGCCATTCTTAACTGCCACTAGCAGCTCCATTTTCGATGGAACTAATGTGTCACTCTTCAACAGGGGCAGACGCAGAACCTTAAAGTTAGGAGAGCACAATCGAACTTGCAAAGAAGTTGGGAGAAATTTTACAATTGAAAATTTACGTCCAAAAAAATCATATCTCATGTAATTTTGCATCCGAAAATTTACATGGGATATGAATTTTTCGAATATAAAATTTCGAAATTTTTTTGTCATATTTTATATAAAATCTCCTAATAAAATGATGAAAATTATATTAAGAGATTTGTATCGCAAAAATAATAAATGTTAATGAAATAATTGAGTTTTTTTAAAAAAAAAAATATGAGTTAGACGTTTTTCTTTGAGACTCACGTTTAACGTATTTTTAACTATTTTCGATATCTATTTGAACTATTCGAAATACTCATAATGAAGTTCTTAAAATAAGTTTCGAGATGACATGAGCAATTTGAATATTCGATTAGCGTACGATCGTCGGAGAATTTTTAAAATTAGCATTATCGAAATTCAAATTTATTGTGATTTTACCCCTATTTTTTGATAAAAATTAAATAGTTATGGATTCCATGAAACATGTTATAAAAATTAATTGTTAACTTTGATTTAAATTTAAATTTAGATTTCAACCAATACCTAACATACTTTTAAAAAATTTCTGAAAAGTTGGGGAGGCACGTGTCCCCCCAGGACCCCCGAGGTCCGCCCATGCTCTTCAGGACCTACATAAGAACACATAGGCTAATATTAAATAAGAGATAAAAATATTAACTTATTGCCTCACTTCATCCCAATGACAGTCACGATAAAATTTATTTTTTTCATCCAAGTAATCCTATAGGAAGAGTAGTGTTGACCTCAAAAAATACGCCAATAGAATTCCTTCCACCTCCCATCCACGTAGACATCACCTGCACACTGGAACGCCCCGTTATGAAGCAAAGGCTATCGGATGAGAAAAGGGTTCAGCGACCATTTGCACTCCGATGGCCAAGTCAACTGCGAAGCGAAAAAAAGAGAGGGAGAGGGGATTTGGATAAAGTTAGAAATCATACCTTAATTGAAATGGATCACACATATATATAAAGAAACAAATGGGCCGAATAGATAATGGGCGAGGTCCAAGTCCAATAGGAAATATTTTATGGGTAAAACAATAGTCCCCTAAGTCTGAGTCGTACATTCATGTGCGGGTCAGACTTCGAAATATGAGATGTCAGTAGGTGAGGTCTTACAGATTACCTAAAAATGTAAATAACTTCGATAAGCGAGGATTGAGAAACTGTCTCAAAAATATGCTTCGATCCCAAATAGGCAAGTGGCTTCAATAAATCAGGACTTATGTATGCTAGCCTAAATAAGCGAGTGCTTACGAATTGCCTCAAAAAATAGATGATGCATATAATTTGTCGAAATTTCGACTGCATCTTCTCTGTAATATAGACTAAACCAATCATGTAATATAATACAATATATCCATTGCACATATACAAAATAAGTTTGGGTGAATAATGACATTTTAAATTTCTCCGAGATATAATATACATCATAACTTGCTAGCAGTGATGTGAAATACGTACTCTGCAACAATAATATAATGCATATGCTTGTGGTAATAATGTAATGATACTAAGATACCAGTATCACAATAGTCCCCCAAGTCTGAGTCAAATATTAATATGCTGGACGGACTTAGAATATAAGCCACTATGATGAAGTTGATGTAGAGACGAGACTAAATATATAAACAGTTATGAAAAGCTGATGCAGAGGTGATGCTTTGAATCTGTAAGTAGCAGAGGTGATGCTCTAAACCTGAGTAGCAGAGGCAATGCTCTAATTGTGTAAGTAGCAGAGGCTATGCTCTGAATGTATAAGTAGCAGAGGCGAAGCTCTAAATTTGTAAGTAGCAGAGGCAATACTCTGAATCTTTAAGTAGAAGAGCCGATGCTCTTAATTTGTAATTAGCTATAATAAGCTGACATCCTTACCTGGGGTGGCGCATCCATGTCAAAGGCTTCCTCCANGGATAGTTCATCCATGTCAAGGGCTTCCTGCAGGGTGGATGGTTCATCCCTACAGGGGATAGTGTAATAGCAGAAGCGATGCTCTGAATCTGTACGTAGCTATAATAAGCTGACATCCTTACATGGGGATGGCGCATCCATGTTAAGGGCTTCCACCATGGTGTTTGATCCAACCATGGAAGGCTTCGTCTTCGTAGGTATTAAGGTAGGTCCACCTCTCTCCTTACGAAGCGGTAAATAATATAAACTCTCTGAAGATTAGTAGATGTAACATAATTGAAGCAAAAACTAATCTCTAAAAGATAGGTAGCGGTAATACAATCGATAATGAGGCATGGTGAGCTCTTTGAAGATAAATGCATTTTTTATGCAACATCTCGTAAGGTGAGGAATCTAGCGGAGTTAGGAATGACTATCGAGCTAGTGGCTCGTCTTGAACTTTCGATGTCTTATACCTTAGCCTCGAATAGATGAGGTTTTGCAGCTTCGGATAGACGATAGTAATGATAGTAAGAGGCGAAGAATAACCATCTCGCAAAGCCATGAATAAGTATCTTACGAAGCAGGGAATAAACATCCCATGAATAGCTCTCGAACTATCGAAATCTTATGAACTAGCCTCGGAATGACGAGGTCTTCAACTAGGCTCGACGATAAGGAGAGGTAAGGAATAACCATCTCGCTAAGCTTGGAATAAGCATCTTATGAAGAAGGGAATAAACATTCTGTAAATAGATCTCGAACTATCGGAGCTTATAAAATGGCATCGGAATGACGAGATCTTACAATTAGGCTCGAAATAGCCCCACGAATAGATCTTCAACATTAAGATATGAGGAATAAACATCTGGCAAAACCAAGAATAATCATCTGGCAAGGCGGGGAGGAATAGACATCCCATGAATAGCTCTCAAATTATCGGAGTCTTATAAACGGCCTCTAATAGACGAGGTCTTATAACTGGACTCGACGATAGTGAGAGGCGAGGAATAAACATCTTACGAAGCCAGGAATAATTATCTGGCGAGACAGGGAATAAACATCCCGAAAGGCGAGACGGGGAATAAACATCCCGAAATAACTCTCAAACTATCGGAGTCTTATAAGTGACCTCTAATAGACGAGGTCTTACAACTTAGCTCGGCGATAGAGAAAGATAAGGAATAAACATCTCGCGAGACCAGAAATAATCATCAGGCCGACGAGGAATAGACATCCCGAGAATAGCTCTCGAACTATTAGAGTTTTATAAGTGGCCTCTGATAGACGAGATCTTACAACTTAGCTCGACGATAGTGAGAGCCGAGGAATAAACATCTTGCGAGGTCAGAAATAAGCATCTAGCAATTTGCCTCCTCCTTTTTCAAGGAACAAGGATTTCAAGATATCATCTCTTCCTTTATTCAAGGAATCAGGACTCCAAAAAATATCACATCTTCCTTTATTCAAGTAACGATGACTTCAAGACATCGTCTCTTCCTTTATTCAAGGAATGAGGACTCCAAGAAATATCGCATCTTCCTTTATTCAAGGAACGAGGACTCTAAAATGTCGCTTCTTCCTTTATTCAAGGAACAAGGACTCAAGATGCCGCATTTTCCTTTATTCAATGAATGAGGACTCCAATAAATACCGCCTATTCATTTATTCAAGGAACGAGGACTCCAAAATAATGCAACCTCTTCCTTTATTCAAGGAACGAGGATTTCAAGATTTCTCGTCTTCCTTTATTCAAGGAATGAGGACTCCAAGATATCGCATCTTCTTTTATTCAAGGAATGGGGACTCCAAAATGATGCTGCCCTTTCCTTTATTTAAGGAATGAGGACTTCAAGATGCTGCTTCTGATAATGAAAACCACGAGTTAAGGCCCGCATTCAATAACAAGATAATCACGAGCTAGCCTCAATGAGCAAGGGCTCACCTTCAAGAATGCAAGGTCTTGGAGTTTGTTTCGAACAAGAGAATCCATGTTTTCCATCTCACTAACCATGCTCCAGATCTTGATAATAGTTTCAAGACAACAAAGAAATCTAATTAAATAATATATGCGGATTTTCACATCAATGGACTCCCAAGCATGTTGTATTAAAACATATGCTATTTGGTTTAATTAAAGTCCAATAACCGTGAAACTCAATTAATTGCCAGTGTCACATCAAGATTTGTTATTTAATCACCAGGAAAATCATATGATAATGTGGCACTTAGAAGTTGACAATCAGGCAATAATAAATTTTTTTAGGTACCTCAAGCACCAGAAAGTAATAGCATTTAAAACATATTTTGATAGCATACATATCTAAATTCTTGTGAGCATTTAGATCGCATAAATTATCCAATTAACCTTTCCCGAACTTAATGTGTTGAAGTTTCTTCTCGAGCTCATCAGCAATACGACCAAAGTCAACTTGCTTCTCGAATTAGCTTCTAAATTTAATTGCAAACTTAATGTCATTATTTAATATACAACTACTTGAAGAATCTGGAGAAGTCCATTACCACTGATGGCAAAAAGCTCATGTGAACTTGATCCTATAATTCAAAAGGACATGCCAATTTTTGCAACATTTGTGCTTGTCAAGTGTAATAACTCAATGTGTTAATTTATCACTTTTCTTTTTGAAAGTTGTAAATCCAGATACTATTGAGAGTCAAAGAAGCATAGAGAGAAAACTTAAATTAAAAAGATTACTCCCCTTTTTATGCACTATTTTTTGCTGACTGCATCAATAGCATTGGCTGGAGATTGGTGGCAGTTTATTTTAGGCTCACCATTTAATCAAACAGTAGGAAGGTAATGTGAAGATAACAGAAGAAGTCGAAATATCACAAAGGAATGAGTACCCAAACCCGCGATAACCACTTTAGAACAAGTTGTTGCTAGAGCTCTTCAAACATATTTGAAATTATTTAAAGCACCAAATGAGCTTTGCTTGCCAATAGTGAATAAGCAGTGGAGCCTTAAGAGGTTGGAAGTGACCGCGTGTGTTCTCCATATTACAGTGACTAGAAGTTCTCAAATGAGCCAGCTATGGAGCCATACAATTTTAGCTGGTGCTTGACCGAGGAACAAATATAAGCAACCCACTTAATGGCAGACCATTTGTAGTATCCCATAAGAATAATGAACAAATGTCCACCTTGAAGGACACAAGCCGGAAAATTGTAAGGCCCATAGTAAAATATCAGGCCCATATTTTATAAAGAAGACCCATCCAATGAGTGGGGCTGACTCGCCCCAAATGTGTTGATAAATCTGGACGGAGAAAATTACCTAAAACCAGGT
>CAIGRQ010020594.1:0-13350 GCA_903798375.1 Fraxinus sp. D2006-0159 | reverse complement strand
AAAAAAAAAAAAAAAAAAGTGTAGAGAAAAACGAAGCTGCATGCATTACCATATATAAATATCAAACAGCTACGTCATAATCAAGTGATCACAATTCGATATCGTGATCTCTTTGATCCTATTACAAACCTCGTTGAGCTCATTAACATTTATTTGTTCCATTATGCAGTAATCCAGTAATTATTAAATGCATGTTCATTTTGAATATCATTACATCCACTAAATTCTATCGAATTAAATTATGGTTTAGAAAGACATTGCTTAGATTAGGAGAGACCATATACAAAGGAGAATGGCAAGAAAAGTCACCCATATTTTCACAAAAGGGATTAAATAGGTCAAAAGGGTTTAATTGCAATCATACAACCTGAAGATCTCATCAAACAGTCCAATTCTCGCGATTTGATAATTTCACTCATAAGTACTACATATCAGTTCATTTAGCCTTTGACATGAGATACTATAAGAACAAATGCAAGTTGTTTGATACAACTCGTGAAGTCTTAGAACTATCTAGCTCACACAAAAAGTACTTTGAGACACATAAAAGAACGGTATCAAACATAGCATATCTAACCCTTTGAGAACTTTATCAATATGTAAAAAAGAATACAACATAGAAACTTTAATTATACTCCAAAATCATGACTTACCTGTTCCAATGACTATGAAATTGTTCTACAGGGGATGCGTTTTTCAATAATTTTGAGGTACTGTTATAAGTTCAATATAACCATGAAATAACTCCAATTTCAAATTATTCACTTGCTTTAACTTCTCATGCTATGGTTGTGAAAGCATCAATTCAGTTCCATTTTTTGTTCTTCGGCTCCTAAGTCACTTTATTTTCTTAGTAAAATGAGGAAGAAAACAACTACACACACAGATGGAACAAGAAAAAATAAAAGACATAAACTACTACAATAAGAAAAGCATGGCAGGAAATGATACTTGCTTATGTTTTATGAATCTAGGCTGAGATGTGACAACACAAATCAAACACAAAAAATATAAGTACGAAATAAATGAATTACAGATGTAGAAGTTTTCTAAGTTGTAATGCCTTAATCATATATTCCAAGAGGTAGACATTTAAGTATAAAGGATTAATTTCATATGTTACCTATGTCTATGCAGCTTGAATGTTGTACATTTTTTTGCACGAATATTGTCATCCATTAGCATCAGCATCACAAAGGAGGATATAGAAAGTATTTATTACTTTTGTCTGAAGAAACTGATTCTATTAGACGTCCAAGAATAAAGCATTCTATATATTTCAACAAAAAAATTGCACAGTTTGGCCTATGGGAAAATGTTTTATGTTAGATTAAATGACTAATATAAATGTAAGCACAAAATGAAATATTGTAATAAACAATAGATATAATACTTACCCATTATTTGCACCAGGGTAAGGTATGATTTCTACTTCCATCCTTTTGTTTCTATTTTTCCTTATATCTCTGCCTATGGAAAATGCTGAAGATAGTAACAAATATTGGACCACATTTAATACTAGATTTGCACATTTCATGACCTGTTGTGGTGTATGAATACTTTGGCTACAATCATATATCTGAAATTTTCATTCGCGGAAATTTACATGAAAGAGGTACCAATCATTGCCTAGATACGAACATGGAATCAATAGATAATTGCATTTTATCCATGGACGACCAGCTATTGGTACATTTCCATTTACGTATTCTTCTAAACGAATGTCATGGAGTGAACGTTGATCCCGACTTGCAGTTCCTTCTTTTATGCTCTTCATCATTGTTTATTGGTTACTGCATTCTATTTTTAATCCGAAATCTAGAATTGCATACTCCTTTGAAACAAGGCTGCAACCCTCTTTGATAAGCCGCCTCAATACTATCAACTCCACTTCAAGATTCTAGTAATAAATAAATGTAAATTAAATGCAGTATTCATGTATTGCGTTGTATCCATTATAGCTTTCAGTGTGTCTCTTTTGTACAAATTGCATGTTCCATCGTCCCAATATGCACTGTATAACATAATTGAAATTAATTTGAAATAAATAGAAGTAAAATTATAATATTTAAGTTAATTAGATTTGTTACCTGGATGGATTTTTTTATTACCCAATCTCTAATTAATGCGTATCTTTCCATATGATAGTCTTCTAAAGGATAACTCTTTGAAGATTGTATTTTTTTTCATTTACCTTTTTCTTCTTTCGTCAACCTTTCAACATCCTGTCGTTGAAATGTTAAGGTCCTATGGAGAGGAACATCTTGTTGAAGACAAGCTATAGCAGCTTGCATGTTCGATTGCCACTCCGATAACTTATTCAGTATATTGCTATTTTCTTCACTGATATATGATGTTACCGAAGTAAAACTGGTATCCAAGTAAGTTTGCGTGCTACATCGCATGTCTTCGTAGTGTTGTTGTTGTGATTGTTGGTGTTGTTGAAAGTGGTCTTGCTGTTGCTGAAACAATTCTTGTTGGTTTTTGAAGAATTGCCTTGATTCATCAACGATGTCTGTTTTGAAGTTGTTACACAAATTTGATACATCTGATACCACATGTTGTTTGTGTATGTTGAGCATCTCCCCCATGTCTTCTCTAGTATGCTGTCTATGTATGTTGAGCATCTCCTCAATTTCTTGTTTAGTCACATAATTGCAGCCAATAGAAGAACTTGGGCCAACTCCAATTGAAGTATATGTCATAGGATAAGTATCAGTGCTAGTTTGTTGTGCTACATTGTTCATCTCTCCCCTTACAATGCTATATAGTATGTTATGTTGATTGTCATGTGGTAATGAAAGAGTTGTATACCACACTTTTTCCAACTCTTCTTCATCGGGCTCTAAGGTTGCAAACTTGAATCTGTAATGGAATTATTTTAAAAATATATAATTAAATGCAAAATCTAATGGAATAAAGAGATATAATTAAATAATCAAATTACCTTTTTCGTAGCCAAGAATTCTTTAACTATTTTTTCTGTTAAAAATTTATTCAGCTTCCATCTATGCATTATAGGAGCATGTGCTGTTTTGTATCCACGACGTTCGAATTTTTTTTCAATTCATGGAAAATTTTCGTATATCCAATACTAACAGATAATTGAATATAAATATTAGATACTATATATAAACTTTACATCTGCAAAATACAAGAATAGAAGAAAATATCTAGAATCCAAGTGAACACAAGAAAATACCTGGAATGCAAGTGGATATCCATGCAATGCATATTTACATTCATCTTTGTAATTTTATTGTAGTCTGTGTACCCTTTGGAGGTGGGATTGTTGCTGTGAGTTTAATAAAACAAAGTATGATGTACGGCCCCACGGATACTCAAGGAAGTTGTTAACATCCTCAACCATGCCTAGAGTTCTATAATCAATATTTCTTCCTATAGATTTCAACACATACTCTACCAACATTGCCAATCCGAGCTTAAATTTGTCTTCTTGATGTTGACAGAGATGAAATGCTTCAAAAAGCATTGTCATGCTAATTTTCTTTGTACCATTAAAATATTGATTTCTAAGTCAATTATTGTTGGAGTTAAAATTAATTGATACCTCATGGCAAGGTAAGCCTGTGATATGACAAAACACTTGCTAACTAAAGCGTGACAAATGGTTATCTAATTTAACCCCAAACGTCATTATTTTTGCCACAATCTACAAGTCTCATTATGAATTCATGGACTAATTTACTACTAAATTGTTGTTGTTCCTCTTCTATATAGATCATTCCATAAATAAATTCATGAAAATTAGTACACAATAAAAAATATTGTTTATCTGCATTGATGAGCTCTACAAAATCTTTGAGATATCAATAATTTGGAAATTGAGTGATTGTGGCAGAAAACCACTGATCCGAAGATAGTATATATGTAAAGACATCTGCAAAACACAATTGAATGGAATTTAACAAACTAGATTTCGACGCTGGTGTCTGTGTGGAGACATGGATCGTGTCTCCGTGCGTCTCCGGTGCCCATGGAGATACAGATCGTACCTCCGTGTGAGATGGAGACATTTTCAGTGTCTCTATGGGCGACGTAGACACGGTCATGTCTCTGTCTCGCACAGAGACATACCGTGTCTTCTTCGTGCACAAAGGCACGGTCCATGTCTCCGTGCAAGACGGAGAGACTGTCCGTGTCTCCGTTTCGCAAGGAGACACTGTATGTGTCTCCGTACGCGATGGAGACATGACTGTGTCTCCGTAGGTCTTGTCTCCGTGCGTCTCCTTGTCGACAAAATTTAGGAGGAAAAGGGTTGGGAGTTAACTTACCTTTTCCGATGGCGCAGTGACAGTAGTGGTGGCTTAACCAAATGAATTGGAGATGGATGAATTTAGTTGACAGTGTGAATGGTATGTTGAATTGATGATTGTAAATGTGATGAGAATGAATTGGTTGAAAATTGAAAGGGTGAATATTAGGATGGGTAGTTGAGTGGGGAGATGAAAGTGTGAATGCAAGTAGTTATACTTAATATTAAAACCATTTAACTGAAAATTTGTTAAAAATCAGTATTCAAAATTGGTTTTATTTGAAAGAAAAGGCAAAGAGTTATATTAGTTTTAATGTGATGAAAATTAAAATGGAGATTACTAAATCATTACTTAAATATATAGTGAGACGAGAATTCAAATGAATATGGACTGAACCATTACCTAGATTGACTACACAAGAGAGTTGCATTACTACTGATTAAATATACATTGAATACACAAGACAAGATGTCCAAAGGTTATAGAACCAAACTACAAATGATGTTTGGTTCAATAACTAATTTACCGGGACAAAATCAATATTCTAAACTTCACACATAGAATTCAAATTCTCTAGGACAGGATTCTATTTATGCAATAACATGAATAATTTTCTTGGAATCAATAGATACAAAAAATGTGTCATTCATAAGCATGATATATGACATTAACAAATGAGATACAACATTGTGTTAATGCTTCACCAAGGAATGTTTATTAAGAGAATAAGACAAAGTACAAAATAACATTTTTAGGAGCAAACAATGGATGATTTATACATTTCAAAAGCATCACACACTCCATCATAGGTAAGTTACAAGCTAATGCATCATGAAGCTTGTTATACATTCTTGCTAAGATCAAACTTCATGGAAGAGTTTTCATGCAAAAGTAAGTAACAAAAGAAAACCAATTTACAAGCCAAAAGACCATGAAGTTTTTTTTGTAAATGATGCTACAAAATAAAACAAATATGTTCAAAGATGGTTGGGGTAGAATCATGTAGATGGAGATAGCAAAACGAGAAGATCAATCTTTTCGGTTGTAGCATTGATGTTGTCTTCAAATACACACGACGATTATTAATCGAGTTTTCCTTTCTCTATAACTTGATCACTGTCTGAGTTGGAGGTAGCAATTTTCATCCCGGCATTTATGTTGCGAAGTACTAGTTCACTTGAAGTTTGGAACAACGATCGTTTTGCAGATGGTGGTGACATTTCGTGATTATCATAATTCTTGTCTACCTTTGCAAGGCATGGGAAACCTGTGTCTTTCTCACTTGGTTGTTTTGTTCCATCTGTAATAGTAGAGGATGCATTGAGGACAAAAACAATTTCATACTTGTACTCAGCAGTGTTTGGCTCCAGTTGTGTGACTTTGACATAAAATGTGTTCTTCAGGATCCATTTGAATGAATTCATCAATATTTGTATCACTTCCCTGTCAAAAGTGAGGATTGAAAAATAACTATTACTATGCATGAGTGATTAAAGGTGACATGGTCAGGGCATGATATATGCACTTACTAATTTAGAATGCTTCATAAAAATCTTAGCATTACACTTCACCAATGTCTCAGTAGGATCGCCAATCGTACTTGCAATTAAGATTCCACTGGTCTCTTCTAACTGTACATTAGCATTTGCACTATGATAATGGAGATTGAGTTCATTATCAGTAAGAAGGAAGATTGAAATGGAAGAACACATGTCAAGTTTAACAAGGCATCTTTATAAGTGGTACATATTGCTAAGGAATCTAGCTAGCATTACCTAGGGACAGCCTTTGAGGAAGGATATTTGCAGTAAATACAAGGGAAAGTCTCACCAAAATCTGTGTGGCTAACTTTATTGCAATTGCTACAAGACATGTACCAAGAAGTTTGCTTTGCTACTATGATGGTTGCTTTGGCTTTGATCTAGAAGTATTTACATTATGTAAACATTCATTGTTAACAGGAAATGCAACTATAAATATGTACAGAGAAATAACTAATATGTACATAATAGAGTCAAATAAGTTACCCATAGTAACCGACCTTTTATATTTTGTATTTGTGTAAATTTCTTGTGGGCTGGAGGAGACAACTTTGTTGGTGTTACTGTAGTATGATTTCATTCAGGTCTTCAGTATGTGTTTCGACCCTTGCATTATATGATTCGATTACTAAAAGTTAACAATTAAGTAACAATAATCAAAGCTAGGAAGAAGAAAATAATAGTGGAGTTTGAACATATGGAAGTTGATGGCATATAGTTAATATGAATTACAGTAAAATATTTTGTATTTACCATGCTCGGAACTCCACAACTTGGTTGAATGTAGCATCTATAAAGAAGGTGTTATTTATTTTCGTTGACAATGTAAGGCCTGCGGTAAAGACTAAGGGTGTGTTTTAGCCACATTATTTTGGAAGAATGTATTCTGGAATAGTAGATTGATGGAAAATGTGAGGTTGAAAAAGAAGGAAACGTAATTGATGTGATGGAAAATATTATTTTATTGAGGAATGTGTGGTTGAAAATGAGTAGAAGAATGAAAATGAAAATTTTAATGTGTACTAAACAAGGGCTAAATATTAGTTGTTCTTTGTATAGATTCATATTAATTTTTATGAACAGAAAATAGTTGGATAGAAAGGTGTAGGAGTGATCATCATTAAAAGATGAAACTTTCAACCAGTATGCTAAGATCACAGGCTTTTTGGTAATGTTGTCCGCAAAAATAATGCATTATTTTTCGACATAACTATCCACATTATTAAGATGATTGTATGGAACCTTTTATCAATGAGTACAACGTCATGCCAATATGTTTGGTTCACATATCGTGTTTGAATGAGTCGTTTTGGGTGCATGTCGATATCAACTATGCCTATATAGATATTATATGTAATAACAGTAGTTAAAAAGTTAATACATAGTGAAACAGAAAAGCAGATATGAATGAACTGAAGAAGAAATCTAAGATATAGTTATGAAAAAGTAGAGAAAGAATTAGGGAGAAGTACTTATGTCGATGTTGCAATCCATGTATTTTTCGAGTTCATTGAAGGGAATGAATGTGTATGTTGAAAAAAAGAACTCCATGTTATTCTCATTGACTTCTGGAATTCGAGTCTTTCCAATTATTGTCCACTACACGTCACCATTTAAAGCTCTATATTCAGATTTTGTGTCCTTAACAAGAGCATTTGTAACAATGTATGTTTTGCTCAATAGAAGCTTTTGTAAAAGTATAGGTACTCATATCAGAGTGCATAAGTGTTTTGACATTTCATATCATATCAGAATGAAGAAGTGTTTTGACATTTCTTTTTGTAGATGTGACAACTCAGATATGCATATGTTTTTTCTTATAATTTGTTGCGGATGCGATTGCTAACAGAAATGCTAAAACAACTGGTGAGGTATCTTCTAGACACAAAATATGGAGCCAAAAAAATGAATGACAATCCCAAAAAAGAGTAAATCATGTTAAAAAAACTGTATAATCACCCGATTAAAATACATCAAAAAACCATAATTCCAAATCAAATGAGAAAGATATTTACAAATAGCATGGAAAACATGAAATAATAAATCTAACGAATAACACGATAACATTGTTGAAAATTTCATTCAACAATACTTATATGTCGCCACCACCCAATAATTATACAAACGTAGGAATCTTACAATAACATTCTGCAATGAAGAGCTTAGGAAAAATGCTAGCCATATTTTTAAAATAAGTGTATTCAGTAAGTTGTAGTTATGCTAGTGAATATCACAATGTCTGTGTATGTATAACATGTACACTCTTTATTCACGTAAGCATGTTACAGTTGGAGTTTTGTGTTACTCAAGTTACAAAACCTTGTCAAATTGTAGTTTCATAATTTTCCTTGTGAACAGTTCCAAGTTTACATCATAATTTTGAAAAAAACCAAAGGATCGTGCCAGTAAATGAGGATATCTTTCTAAACAAACTCAACTGAAGCACTCACAGGTTTGTCACCCAAAAAAAAGTCCATGAAGAATTTTTCCATGTCGTTTTGGAAGAGGTGATCCTTAATATCAGTTCATTTTTCATGTATTCAGTGAATGGCAACTAATAGGCATTATTCTGGAACTGAAATAAAAAAACAAAGCTAATAAAAAGCTATACGAGGTAGTAAATAGAAGGTGAAAGCTGTAAATTTTTACTTACCTCGTCAACCACAAAAGACCATCAGCGCAACTGGATTAGCCTTTAGCTGTCTTAGGTTCGAGCTCTCCTTGTACCATGCTGTACAAGTGGTTATATTGTGTAGGGTTTGACAAGTGCTTGATTTCTAATCTATATAGTAAATATGAAAAGATATAAGTTGGTTAAAAATTAGAGCCAAAAAAATATAGAGAGAGAGAGAGAGACAAGAATGGGTTAACTAAAAGTTGACACACAATATTGGTTTGTTAATTTAAGTGAAAGAAGTTAAAGAACTAACACACTATTTTAAGGAAGATATCACCAAGATAGGTCAATCCATGTGCATAAAGAAGAATAGAACATATTCAGGACTCTACCAACTACAGGAACAGCCTATCCTAGAGCAGAGTCTAATAACTGATACTTCGACCACCTCGATTTCTATCTCAGGGATGCAAAAAGTTAAGAGGAAAATCAACTAAATCCCAACATTTCCAAAACGTATATCTGAATAACACTATATTCAAAATTTTATTAGAAATCTCATATGTGAACATATTCATCAATTTACAAGCTAATGAAACAAAAAGAACAAGTTCTATCTCTTTAAGAATGAAGGGATAGAGTCTCACTATTATATCGCCACCAACAATAGATTGGCAAGTGCCATTGCAGCTCCAAACTTGTCTACATTGGGTGAATTATAAAAATGAGCCAAATAACGTAAGGCAGGTCAGAAAGACCACAACTATGCATTTTAAATGGAAGGGACATTACTATAACACCTAAGTCTCAAACTAATGAAATTACTAACACGTCTGAGAAAAACAAAAGACTGAAACAGAAAAAAGGCCCTCCCAGAGTTCTGAGCTAAAAAAGCTCAGGGCCTGGGAGGGGCTTTTTTTACATTAATTATTTTCAAAACAGAAATAAGTCAAATGATAGGCCTTAACAAATAAAAAATATTAAGTTTAGCAAATGCATTACTAACATATAACCTGGTATTAATTAGTATAGACAAAATAACATCCGTTGGTCATTTCGTTACCCAAACAGTTATTTTTTGAAATTTGAAAAGTGCCTGCAGTTGAGAATAGAATATGCAAATTTTCTCGTACCAACTACCAATCATGGAATGATCATCCGTTTATTGAAGCGAGTACTTTGAAACTTAATTCCATGCATACAAGAATCAAAGAACTTACATCCTTAGAAATCATGTTGTAAGAAGACATGGATCTTCATCTCGAGCACTAATGAGTAATGGCTAACAATAGGCACTGTCCAAACGATTATATCTAGCATGAAGCATTACTGGGTCAAAAACCATTGACCAAGAGATAATTTGAACTTTAAATTATAATTAATGGCATGTTTAATTGTTTAATTAAACAAAAGAAACTCCAAATCAGAAATGGAATCTGATAAATGAAAGTACGTATATACCTATAACAGGTAGAATTTGCTTGCAAACGTCCAAGAAAGGTTTGGTGAGCATCATTCCTTTTTTTGACTTGACATGCTTCATTCCTTCCAGAGTCGGAGTAACGACTGTCTCCTTCATTTTTCTGGCTTAACTACACCCAAAAAAATTTCGAAAAAGAAATTCAAGTAATAATTACAAGAAATATGCCCTAATAAACAAGGCAATATTATGAATCAACTGTGACAAAGTAATAATATACATTCAATGAAACTTGCACACATCAATATAATTAAGTCATGGTAGAAATAATAGTACTAATAGATATTGATTGGCCAAATTCTCAACAGGAATACAAAAATTCTATATTAAGTAGTTCTTCAATTTAAAATGTTGAAGAACAGTGACAACATCCTTAATTTTATATAACCAAAGCTGCATATGTTAAGAAAATAATCCTCTAAACTAATAATCTAACACAACAAAGGCAACTCAACAATACAACATAGAAGTTTTGGAAGATCGATAAGAAGTAACGATTTCACGGTATTCTGAAAATACTCTTAAAATAGGCTATGAAGATCTTATCAAAGCAAGAATTTCTTGGTAGACGACATTCTTTGTGCATGTATTATGTGTAATAGATTTGTTTGATGGCTTTATCAAAACTTTAATACCTTTACTTGTTTGTCTCTCGACAGAGCAACAACAATTGTCCATGAGAAAATACAGATTTCGGAATATAGAGCCCAACGAAGTTTAAAGTTTGACCTTGTGATTTATTTATTGTCATTGCAAAACATGGACGGATTGGGAATCGAGTTCTTTCAAAAGGAATTGAAGTTTTATCACTTTTAAGTGGTAACAATGGAACTCTAGGTAAAAATACTCGTTTTCCACGGTATTCTCCAATAGCAATTTCTGCATCAACCACATTTATCTCAAATCTTCGACAAACAAGACTTGTTCCATTACATAAACCTTCAGATGGGTTAATATTTCGTAGTAACATAACAGGACAATTCTGTTTTAATGTGAGTTCATGTGGTGGAATACCATTTGGAGTTAGCGTATTTAAAAAATCTTCTTGGATACTTTGTTCGGATTTGTCAATGGTTTCATCAAAGTTGTAATATGTAAATATCTTCCTAGGAATTTCTTCTAGTAAAATATTATTTATTTGATCTATAAATTCATTTTTCGGTGTCAAAATGACTCTATTAATCATAGTATCTAGATTTTCCATGTAATTTTCTATATTTGGAAAAACCATGTTAATCAAATGTTTCAAAGATCGAAATTCGTCTTCAAATTGTATTGTTATATCAGTTGGAAGTTTAATCATCTGACATGAGTGTTCTTTCTCCGTACCATTTCCGATACTAAGTAAATAATTACAGAATAATGGATCCAATTGAACTCTCATATTTTGTACCAATGGTAAATGGGTAAAAGAAGGCCATAAATACGAAAAAAACCAAATTCGCTTTTAATATGTTTTCTTTTTTTCCTCTTTGGACAATCGGTAAAACTTGAAGAAAATCTCACCTAATACAATCACTTTTCCACCAATAGTACATCTCGTTCGTATATATCTCTTAACATTTTGTCCAGAGCCTCCACGGTGTAACGATTCACCATTGGTGCCTCATCCTAGATGATTAATTTAGTCATTCTGAAAAGGTCTGCCAATGCAGACTATTTACTAATTGAACAACCAACATCATCAATTATTTCTAAAGGGATTTTAAATCTAGAATGTGAAATTCTACCATCTGGTAATAAGGAAGCAGTTACTCCAGAAAAAGCTGTAGCTATAGCAATGAGATTTCTTGATCCTACAGCTTCCAATAAAGCTTTGCATAAATATGTTGTACCTGTCCCACTAGGCCCATCGAAAAAAAAATGCCACTGTCATCATTTAAGATTCGGTGTAAACTTATATTATAAGCATACTGTTGCTCTTTATTTAAAGAATTTGTATCAAAATTGTCACTTTGATTACCACCATTTTTCAGCTCTTTAGAAATCATAGTAGCCAATGTTTCGTCTTCTCCCATGCTTATATCAAACGAAACTAATTGGTAATTGTTTATACTTTTGTTCAATGGTTCTAACATAGGATGTAGCCAATGTTTCGTCTTCTCCCATGCTTATATCAAACGAAACTAATTGGTAATCGTTTATACTTTTATTCAATAGTGCTAACATAGAATGTGTACATTGTAATGCTTTTATTTGAGCATCATTAAATGACATACCTTATTGTATGAAATCTTCAAACGTATAATCTAAACTTATCCCATAACAATCGTGGATTGTTAGGACTACAAAAGGTTAATATGGTAGCAAATAACCTACGAAGTGAAGAGGACATTTGGTAAACAATCACTTTTGCTAAACATAGCTCACAATTATTATCTCCACTTAATAAACCATGTAAAAGAGCTGCTTCACGAAACGTGGATGTCAATGGACCATTTACGACTCTTAATTGTTCAAAAGAAGTTGATCTCTTAATGTGATTTAACAAAAGGCATAAGTAATATATTTCATTTTCAGATAGATTAGCTGTAACTATTCTATCAATTACATTTTTTTGCTTTCTAGGAGTCCAGATTTGGTCGTTTACATCCCACACAAAATAAGAAGGGAAATCTCTATACTTAAGTGTTATAGCTTTTTCATTTGTAATATTGGTACGAAAGAATTCAATTAATGTTGTTCTCCGTGCACAATCTCTACTAATGACTTCTTGCAAATTATCAATGTCTTTATACATAATTAGTTGATGATCTTCAAGATGTAATTCGTGGTTTGAAAAAACGTAAACGGGTACTGAGGCATTTTTTTGTCAGGAAGCGAGGCGTAAGCCTCAAAACGTTTCGAGGCGTAAGCCTCACCACAAACAAAAGAAAAAAAAAAACTTAAATTGAAAAATTAGAAAACAATATAAAAATATATAACTAATGGTTCAAATGAACAGTAAACAATCATGAATATTTTTTAACAAAAAAGAAAAAAAGCAAAAATCAAAATATATTAATAAAGTTGAAAATAATCAATAGTTATATCCAACATTAAAATTTAAATAGTGTTTAAATTAAAAAAGCCTAAAAGTCCCCAAAATGAAATATAGTACTAAGATATAAATCCTAAATGTCTCTATTATCATCACTATCCATATGATCCTCTACATCATTGTCATCTCCAACTCTGGTATCATTTTCGCCGTCACTGTCAATATTTATCATATCATCTTCCTCGTCAATCAGTAGTGATGGTGCATTTCCCTTGTTTGTGAATTCAAATAAAACGTTTGTTAATATAATTTCTAAAGAAATAAATAAATAACAGAAAACTTCATATTAACATTTATAAGAATAGCTCTTTGTGAAAGAGTGCATTTTTTTATTCAATTGACTTTTTGTATGAGAACTTAGAGAAGAATATTCAACCCCTTCAACATCAAAAAGA
>CAIGRQ010020572.1:0-17782 GCA_903798375.1 Fraxinus sp. D2006-0159 | reverse complement strand
ACTATGCGACTGCATAGTGTTGCATTTTTCTCCGTCGGACAGCCTTCGGTATTTTGGTCATATCTTTCTCTCCCGATATCCGATTGAAGTGATTCAAAATGAGTTGGAAAGATAGCTCAAAGGGCTACAACTTTAATAGAAATAGCTCTTTTCCAATTCTAATGTTTACTAGACAAAAAATGGATCTCAATCCCCAACTAAAAATTTAGACATCATTGCGCGATTAAAAATTGATTTGTTTTCATTCCTTTTAATATTTAGTTGTATCCATTTGACCCCCCAGCATTTTTGAATCTTCATCGTGAGCTTCAACTGGACTTTTGAGTGTTTGCACTTTAGCCCCCAATTTTGGATCTCGCCATTTTTCGCTTCTTTCTTTCAATTTCACTTCCATTAATTGAGTTTTACTTAAAAACATATTATACAATAAATTAGACTATAATTCTATTAAAAGAATTACGAAATATCAATATTTTGGGACCCGAATAAATATATAAAATACACTTATCAATATAATATTGTGATCTTAATATATTTAATTAATAAAATATTTTTTTAATTAATATCTTATTTTTGAAATAGTAAACTTTAATTCTTAGATTTGAAATAGGTCATACTTAATGTTTTAGTAATAAAATTTTCCAAGGGAAAAATACACCATTATTAGACTATAAGAAGTACGCATAAGCTTTTGAAGTTTCTGTAATCATTTTTTACAACTGCTTTTAATCGTGATCGATGATTGTAATTCATGAATTTTGTATACATTTTACCCAATTTGTAATATCTGATTTTAATTTTGTGATCAGAGAGTAATTTCAAATTTTTTAACAATGCTGATCTAGAAATGCTGTTCTAGACATATTTAAGCCAAAAATCATTTGCAATCAGTGTTTGTTATGAATGTGACTATTTTTGACCATGTTTGTGATTCAATCACATTGATTATGTTTATGTTAAATGTGATTACTCGTAGCTTGTGATGAATTATATGTGACCTATGTTTTAAATGCCGTAACCAGCCAGTATATGAAATCAAAACAATATGTGACCAATTTTATACGCATTAAATGTGACTTTGTGCCTAGTGTTGCATTATGTGATTATTTGTGACCTATTTTGTGTTAATAGTGATTGTCTTTGACCATTTTGTGTTAATATTATACAACTAAGATTTACTATTGATGCAAAATTTTGAATTCAATATATGATATAAAAGTTTGTGTTGTGAACAGGTTTCCATATTTCATAAACTCTCAGAAAACTGTAATTTATTGAATGTGTTATTTGTGTTGTATATGACTATGTTTAGTTTATCAGTGACTATTTTGACCAAGTTTGTGTAAGAGGGTGTTTGATAGATATCATTGAGAAAATAATGTATTTTAAATAATGATATGATGGAAAATATGTGGTTAAAAAATAAGGAAAAATTATTGATGTGATGAAAATTATTATTTTATTGAAGAATGTGTGGTTGAAAATAAGTTTTGAAAAAATGTATTTTGAGAGAACGTGTAACCAAATTTGACCAGATATGCTTGAGCTATTATGTTTGTGACCAAATTTGTGTACTATTATTGTTTGTAATGAAGTCTATCTTGACTTTGATTGTATATGACCATGTCTTTCTTAAATGTGACTGTCTATGACTTGATTTGTCATAATTTTGATTATATGTGACCAGCTCTGCCTTGACTGTGATTGTATGTAATGTATGCATTAACAATGTTTTGTGAGCTAATATGTGAACAATGACTTTTTGTGAGCAATTTTGTGTTCATTGTGACCATTCGTAACATTCTGTGTTAATTGTAACTCTTTGTGATTAAGTTTGCGTTAGTTGTGACTATTTGTGATCATGTCTGTTTTCACTGTGAATGTTTGTGACATGTAATGCATTCATTGTGACGTGTTGTTGTTTGATTGTGATATATAATTGTTTAACTGCAACTTATATTAATCAAAGACCAAAGTACATGGAGAATAAAAGAGGTAACGATGTTGAAGTTGAAGAGTAAGCATTGTTCAAGAGTTGGTCAATCAAAAAATACAACAGTTTGTGAATGCTAATGACATAAAGTGTCTTAATATTAGAATCCACTTTGAGATGCAAAATGCCTCCTGCTTACACCATCCATTTCCAACAAATAAATAGTCAAGAAATTTGTGCTCTACTTTAAGAGGAATCAATTATAGAGTCAAAACCAGCACTCATCCTAAATTGACAAATCTAGTTTTTCTTTGTTTTCGTTTTCATCTTTTATTTACACTTTCCATATCATGACATAGGGAAACTTTTTATGAAATAGCACAAAAAAAAAAAAAAAAAAAAAAAAATTATAGTTATTCACCGACTTCAATTCACACTCCATGTCAATGAAGAACTTTTCATGTCAGTGTTTCTTTTCTTACCATATTGCATTATCACCATCCATCACCACATTTCCTTACCTCAACTACGACCTCTGTACCTTCAATCCTACCATATAATATGGACTCTGGAAGAGATCATTCTTTGAGATGAAAAATTATACTTGCAATTTCATGAATTGATTATAAGGCTTATCAACACAAGCAAAGCAAAGTTACTGCTTCTCCGAGTGTTGTCAAACATTAGCACAAATACCTTGCATGCACAAATTTAGTTCCATTACAAACTAAGCAAAACCCAAGATCCCTCGTATAATCACCAAAATTTACAAAAAATATTCCTAAAGTCTATAATAAATATTAAATTAAATAAAAGGTGGGCAAAGTTTGCAACCGCACACACGTACAATCAAATTTGTGGCGTCGCCACCAACAATCCAACACACAAATTCTAGGTCAACATTGGAGCCGAGCCCATAGAGCCCGCTGAATGAATCCTCTTCATTTCATCAAAAAAATTCAAAATCCCAAAACCCACAAATCTGCTCACCCTTGACCTGAAGTTTCAATTTAAATTCATTTTCACTACCAGAACTACAATCAACATCTGTATCGACGCAGAAGAAGTTGAGAAAGAGAGGGAGGGTAGACAGAGAAAGAAGTTGTGGAAGAGAGTGGATATAGAGAGAAAAATAAGTGCATGGTTATGGTTATGGTATTATTTGAAAAGATTTGATTTAGGATAATTATTTAATATATTAATCATAATCTTAATCTTCATCATCACCTGATTCATGAAATTAAAACTATACCACCTTAATTTTGAGTTGTATAGTTTATATGCAGGGTTTCGGCTAATTTTCCCATGTATGAACGACGCGGATTGGAACTGCACTAATAAAATCTTGCTAATTATAATGCATAGAGCATGTTTGGCAAGAAAATATTGATTTCATATAAGTTGAATTCCCACAAATTGTGTGACCAAAATCCATAAGCATAAATTACATGTTACAGAGCAAATGAAGCTTGCCTTCACATTTCTGTGAGACCAGTCCCAACCGGTAGGCTTGTTAAATGAGTTGCCGAGCGAATGAATTATTGTTTTACATTTTTTCACATTCTGATTTTATTTACTCATCTATTGGCCATGCAGGTGGGTTGTTGCCGGATTTTTCCCGGATCCGGCCTCCCTCAGGCTGAACTCGTGTTCCACCTTGAAAACACTAATTTCAACAGAGCATATGCATAATTGAAATGTTCAATGACTCTGCGCAGCCACCTTCCACAGGAAGTGAATGGTAATCCTATTCCTAGCCACCTATGTCTTGCACCAAATAAAAGATATGAAAAGATTAAACTAAAGTTAATTTAGCTACCATTCTCAAAATTCAATATCTATACAAAAATATATTTAATTTTTCCCTCATTTATATTATGCACGTACATTTCATTCATGCCCCGGTTTCCAAAACAGGCTGACAGTAAAAGGATAATGTAAATTGATAAAAAAAAAAAAAAAAATGTAACCATCTTCCTATTCATACCTCTTGCTGCATGAGTAGTGGATGGAAGTGAGAGAAACAAATTTGTTCCAACATCCTCTGAAGTCCGTTCAACCATCCAAGCATGAAACAATCGTGATAAATATGGTAGCTCATCCTGAAGAATAATAACATTAAAGGAATAAACATACAGCACACCAAAAGGGGTGAACAATCAAGATTCTAGGAACGTAATGTCATGTCATGATGGAGACACAAAGGGGGAATATCAGTTGAATTGGGGAAGGAAAAGACAGAGAAGTGCCAGAGCAAGGAAGAGGAATGAAGGAGGAACTTCAACGGCCAATTGAAATTCAAATTCTGTACGACGTCGTTGGATTTGAGTATTAATTGTAATAGGTAAGTGTTTTTTTTTTTTTTGTAGAAACGTGATTTCCAAACAAGTCAATTTCCTTTCGGTTATAAGGTCAGGCGAGAGAGGGAAAATGTGTGAAGTCCCCCCCCCCCTCAATTTCTGTTTTTCTATTTTCTGTAATTGTAATCTGAAATTCGAATTGAAGTGTTGGGTGTTAAGGACTTCAATTGGAATCTGTTTGAGTTGTTGAATTTTACAAGTTTTGATTGATAAATTCAGCTCATCCATCACAAATTGGTATCAGAGCAGCAACGGATCTGAAAATGGCATAAACCCGGAGTAAATCAAACGAAGAACACGTTAAGAGGTAGGATAAGGATATAGCAGATTCGGGAGTGGTTTTTAAAACCAGTGACCAAAGGTTGCAGGCCGTGTGTACTAGACAGGATCGAATGGAACAGTTGATGGGTGAAATGAAGGCTACTCAGAAATTAATGGTACTAATGTTAGCTCAGTTGGATGGTAAAAAGACTGATTACAAGGAGAAACAAGTTGAAGGATATGGGTCATCATCTCTGACCAGTGGGGACAGCCTCAAGGGAAATGAAATCCACTTTGGTAATTCCAATCGAAGTAGGGAGGTCAAGATGACTGCCAAATTACCAAAGATGGATTTCCATTATTTTAATGGAGAAGGGCCAAGGGAATGGCTGAGGAAGGCAAACTGCTAATTGGGATGAGTTGAAACTTGAAAGTGGTAATCGCGAGATGATCTAAAAGGTAAGGCTGACATTTGGTTTCATGGCTTCATCTCCAGCCACCCAACTGCTAATTGGGATGCGTTTGCAAAGGAGACTTGCTGAGAATACAGCTGAAGAAGTAGTAGAAGTCTTCAGTAAATTGAGGCAGAAAGGGACTGCCATGGAATATCAGGATCAATTTAAGGAGCTGAAATCCCAGGTAATGGTATCCTTACCCCACCTGCCTGAGTCCTTTTATATTTCGATTTTCACCAGTGGTCTGAAAGATGAGATCAAATCCATGGTGAAAATGATTCAACCCTCCACCCTTGCCAAAGCTTTTGAGATCGTCCTCTTACAGGAGAATACCATATCAACCTTCAACAAAGGACCCAAAACCTTCAAACCACACCCCTACTCTAAATGAAACAATCCAAATCCTAACCCCACGCCAAATGAAGTCACAAATAAACCCAACACCTATTCAAAATAACAAGTCAGCAATTTTCTTCAGGAATAACAGCAGGCATCAGATACACAGCATAAGATGAGACCCTTCATGATACGTCCTTCATTTCAAACATAATCAGTCACGCTTTGGAGAGCTCGCCCAAACCCAGTCAAGAAAGTATGTGCCTATAAAGAATTTAATCATGTTTCACAACAGAGATGACTGCTTGAGCACCATTAAAGTGAAAAACTGAGCGAGAATCCAAAAGAAAGTCACAACAGCCATTAAGAGAAGTGTTTGCCAGCAAAAGTGTCAGCAGTCAAGAATGAATGGATTCACCAATGTAATCTAACGGCAATTTCATGCAATAATCTAATCTTTCAACCTGGTATTTTTAACATTAACCAGTCCCTTTTTCCTCTTCTTTAATGTTAGGATTTTAATTGTACGTCATTGTGCCTACTGCCCATGTCTCAAGTCTGTGCCTGTACATTTTAGCTTGCATAAGCAAATAAGTACATCCCTCTGCATACTCATATCTGATGTAAATTATAAGCAAACACATCTTCGACCAGTTAATAATCGTGGTGCTTGCAATGTTCATGTTTGCACACGCGTGTTTATAAAAACAATAATCCCCCACCCCCAGATTATAAATAAATAAGTACTATAAATATATGTGAATGGAAAGCATTTCATCAATTGATAAATTCCACTCACAACTTATGAAAATGACTTCTACTGCAGGGCCTCCTTTCTTAGAAAAACTGGGCATGACGAATGATAATGGTCCTTAAAAGTCATGTGGCGCGAACATCTGAGGTTATCAAACATGAGTTAATACAGATAAAATATTATTAGGGCATACCTGCAAATCAGCTAGATAAAAATAAAAATAAAAAGTAAATACCGTCGGTGCCTTCATCGAGCATACCGTTAATCTGTTTTAATTGGTCAGTGGCTGTGGAGGAGAATGGGGTACCACTGACACTTTCCCTTGCCTTATCTCTCTCAAGGGTGTGCGTCTGTATTGTGAATAATGAAACAATAATATTGCTTGAGTGTTAGACCTTCTCCACTGAATTAAGACCAACAGAGAGAACAACCAATGATGAGAAGCACAAAATATCTCTCCAATGGTTTCAACCTGGATCAAAGCCACATTTGATCATCACAGCGTACAATTCTAATATGGAACTGTAATCACCAAATTGGTCAAATGAATGAAGCATAACCGAACAAATTTGTTGGTCGAGAGAAATGCCATCAACTAACATCACTCGAAGAAAAAGCTTTGCATCATCTACTAAATCTCTTTTGCAAAGTCTATTGATCACAGAGCTGTAATCTCTGATAGAAATTTCAAACCCCATCTCTTTCATTTGATTGAAGAGAACCATTGCCTTCCGAGCATCACCCTTCGCACAATGTGCTTTTATTAGAGTAGTATAGGCAACTTTTGACAATCTAAAATTTTGGTCTTTGAGAGAAGAAAATAGTTTATCAGCATCCTTTAGGTCTCCATAAACACATAAACCATTAATAAGAATGTTATAAGTTACATGATTAGGCTGAAGATTATGTCGCAACATCACGTTATGTAACTCAAATGCTCTTTCCAGATATCGAGCTTTACAGAAACTCTGAATGAGAGCATTGTAAGAAGTTTGATCTGGAGATAGACCCATAGCTATCATTTTCTTGAGAACCTGGATAGATTCTTTCAGTTTCCCTTGCCTGCATAGACCTTTCATGACTACGGTGTAAGTTACTCGATTTGCCTGCACAGAACATGCCTCCATTTCCTCAAACAACTCAAATGTGGTTTCTAAATTTCCCTCTTCACAAAATGCATTCATGAGGGTAGTATAAGTAACAACAGTAGGTTCCAAACCCTGCATCTTGATGTTATTTAAACAGTTCCTAGCATCAGCTAGTTTTTTGGCTTTGCAGAACCCAGATATTAGGGAATTGAATGTGACTATTGTAGGACTAATTCCTTTCAACAACGCTAGTTTATATAACTGTATTGCCTCTCCAATATTACCAAGTTTAGCATATTTATTAATCATAATATTGTACAAGACAATATCCTCCACCAAGTCACAATTTGCCACTTTATCAAAATAACTTCTTGCCTCTGATACTGCCCCTTTCTCACATAGTCCTAATAGACTAGATCTATGTAGAACATAATCTATGGTGATTTTCTTCAGGCACATGTCCTTATAAAGCTCGACAGCCTTTTGTACTTCTCCCAACTTGCAAAGACCGTGAATGATGATAGAATAAATCACGTGATCAGGTCGTAAACCAGCATTTTCCATATCACTAAGAAGTCTTAGAGCTTCATCTATACGTCCACTCTTACACAAACTGCTAAGCAATACACTGTATGAGATACTACTTAGCTGAAGCCCCCTAGAAAGCATCTCCTCTCGCAACCTAAAAGCTTCTTCTACATTGCCAGTCTGGCAATGCCCACAAATGAGTATTGTATATGTGACAAGATCTGTGTTTAAACTTCTATGTAGTGTCCTATTAGTAACCTTCCAGGCATCATCCATCATACCAAGTAGACGAAACCCTTTGGCAATAATGTTATAAGTCACTTGATCAGGCCCCAATCTGTGTTTCTCCATGTCATTCGTAAAGTCTAATGCTTCTTCCATTGAACCCGCTACGCACAGCCCATGAATGAGAATATTGTAACTATACACATCGGGAAATAATCCACACTTAAACATCATACAAAAGAATGATTTTGCAATATCTACAAAACCCATTTTACAGAATCCTGAAATCAGAGTATTAAACGAAACAACACAAGGCTCTGCCTCTTTCTCTTTAGTCTCCTGCAGAAATAAAACTGCTTCATGTATTAGGGACTGTTTGCATAGACCATCTAGGATAATTGAATTTGTGTATTCACTTGGGCGAATGCCACTGGCTTTAATTTCATTGTACACATCCCATATGATATCAGTATGCTTCAAGTTGTGCAATAAACTATTGTAAGTCATAATTGAAGGCTGGATATCCAAATCCTTCATCTTGGCAAGGACAAAAAGGGCATCATGGACCATGTTGGATCTGGAATAAACAAAAGCCAGCATATCCCACACCATATGATTTGAATCCCAGCCCCTGAAGGCATTAAAAAGCAGCTCACAGAGTGAAGGTGCAGATCCAGAGCCTGGTGGATATCATAATAAATACATGAACAGGAAAATAAGCAATGTAAAGGTTCACCGAATTGATTGGAAATAATTTTGTTGCATAATCCACAGGCATTAAGAAAACCCAACTATGGTTGCTTAGATTGTGTAAAAATAACTCTTTAAGTTCAATTAAATAATAAAAAAGCATCTTGAGTCATGGAATTACATTCGATGAGACCTTAGAGCCCCAAGTTCTCAGTTTTATGTTAAAAAAATTGTTGTTTCAAAATTTCTTTCATATTGTTTAAATAATTCCAACTTGATTATAGATAGATCAGCTACCTATTAAAAAACAAGGTGGATTCTGTAACTTACAAGGTTTCAAAAGAAAAAGGGGCAGAAAAATATATAGAGAAAGAGCCTTAACTATATTGCCAATGAGATCTAAGAAACCCACTCCGCTACTCACTTTCAGAATTTATCAAGATGTTTCCAAATTCACAAACAAAAAAAAAAAAATAAAAAAAAAAAAAAAAGGCAAATTTCTTTTTCCTCTCTAAATAGGCAATAAAAGAATTTAATACACCAACCACTTTTCAAATTAATATAAATAGATTTCCAGTGAAAAGACAGAGAGCAAAAAATCCACAGCTTAATGCAACAAACAGTTCATTCTGTTGCACTCAATTCCTTGCATTCATGCATCTGTGCCAGTTCAATCCATGTAAATGTAGCCCAATTTAAAAAATTATTTCTAAAATCTACTACGTTTTGCCAATTTATTTGAGGTGAATCCACCAAACTTTCTCTGAGGTGAAATCTGTATCATACATTTCTCATGTCAGAAACACCAGGTGCAGCAAGCAGCAGGGTGGGAGAGAAAAGTAAAAATTTAAAATTTTCTAGAAAAAAAAAAACTACAATTATAACTGCACTTTCTACAATTATAAATTGTTCATATCTCAATTTAGAACTTCACCATCAGCATAAAGAACTCAAACCAGAATTTTGACAAAAAAAAGGAGCTCATTCTGTTCAGTCTATAAATTCCGTCAGCAAGTAAGTTCATCCAAGGAAATCAAAAGGAAACAATGGGAAATCATTTAGAAAGACATCTAAAGAGTCCAATTTCGATTCCATAAAGAAACATTTTTTACAGCACAAAATACTCCAATTCATAAGTATTAATTAAGGGCAATATAGATTATGTATCCATTATTTTACATTTGAGACATTCCCAATTCAAAGACTATTATCAAATTTTCCATCAATTAAAACATACCGTCTTCTAGAAGCAATTGATGCAAATGCCTCTGCAGTGCACGGGGACGCTGCTTTCGAGCTAAAATATGGGCAATGACAAACTGCGAAACCCGCGAATGCTTCACTCCTAACTCGTTCTGCAACAAGAAGAAAAACTTGATTGCATTTTCCGCATTCTCGATACAGAGTTTATTAATAATGGTGCCGATTTCTTCAGGTCCCAGCTTAGAAGCTACATTTTTAAACCAATTATCACCACGAAGCGAGTTGAAATTTACTTTAATATTATTGTTACCGCACCAGTTCAAGCGAGTGAGTATTTGGGAAACAGCTTCTTCCGCTGGGTTATCCTCTACAGCGGCGACGCTGGTTGAGAAAAAGTTTTGGAATCTTCTAGAGAAGAATGGTAAAAAACTGGGCCCTTTCGTGAGTCTGATCATCGTCAGAAAGGGAACATAGGGTTTAGGGGTTTAAGAGACGTTGAGTGTCTTAACAAATGTATATTAATTTTGGAAAATTTGCACTTTTCGTCCCTCACTTTGTAAAATGTAACAAATTTACACTCAACCTTGGTTTTAGCATAATTCGTCTACAACCTTTCATTATGTAACAAAACTTGTCGATCTCTTCATTTTGACTATTAAGGGTGTGTTTGAGCCACATTATTTTGAAAGAATGTATTCTGAAATTGTAGATTGATAAAGAATGTGTTGTTGAAAAAGAAAAAAAAAATATTGATGTGATGAAAAATATTATTTTATTGAAGAATGTGTGGTTGAAAATGAGTAAAAGAATGAGAATGAAAAAAATAATGTAGATCAAATAGGGGCTAAATATATTTTTTAGAATATTGAGACTAAGGGTGTGTTTGAGCCACATTATTTTGGAAGAATGTATTTTGAAATAGTAGTTTGATGGAGAATTTGTATTTGAAAAAGAAAAAAAAAATATTGATGTGATATAAAATATTATTTTATTGAAGAATGTGTGATTGAGAATGAGAATTTTAATGTGTACCAAACAGGGGCTAAATAGCGACTTTCTCCTTCTCTTTTGAGTAAATAAAAATAGAAAAAAAAAAGGGTAAAATAATAAAGTACATGAGGCGAAACAAAACCCCATATAGAGAAACTTATGTATTTTAATATATATTTCTAGTTCCTTTTGTTACAACCCCGGTTACATAAATTTTTAATGACATATATAGCCTCCTGTTTTGTTTTGCTAAAAATCGGATTTCTGTTAAATTTTAATAAAAGTCAAAGAAATGTATAGTTGAAAAGTTAATAAAAATTGTAAATCCCATAAAATATAATTAAAAATATTTTTTTAAAAAAAAAATAGGGGTCAAACAGGGCACAATGTTCCCCCATTTAGATTACTAATTTGAACATGAAGAAAGATCAAGAAGTTTGATAGATGATATATCTCTGTCTTTGCTGGCAATAGGTTTGCCTCATTCCTCTTGGGAGTGGGACTTTTTAAGTTTAATGTTGGACATTAACAATTGCATTGAGATGAACACTTCAACTAAAAGTTTTTATCATTAATATGTATATTAGGAGTTGATTTTAATTGCAAAAAGCCTTGAAATGATAATAAGTTTTGAGATAATTAATTCAGTAATTTTATGTCAAGTTAAATAAATAAAAAAAATTATCATCTAGTTTTTCCATTGTGTACAAGCTTAATTAAAATTTGTAGGAAAGTTATTTGCATTGGTATTTTAATATTGCAATTATAAGATTTTTTTTTTTTTTTGTCTCTAATTTTAATTTGAAAGAATCAAAATATATATTTACACAGTTATGGGATCTATTGTGGGTAGCTTGTTAGACTCCCTTCCAAGAAAAATGGACATGGCACGGTGGTAAACCCTTGCCCGATCGCAATGTCATGACGGGATGTGCATGTAATGCGCACGTTCAGTAGGACGGAATCAAAGTAACATGTTGGCATAGACGAATGCACATGTGTTGCGTGCATTTGTCTGGAAACAAAGGAATGCAATGTTGATTTACATTATGACAACATGACCCAGGAACGGATCCAGGACCTGATTATAGGTCGGGCTAATACGTAAAAAAATAAAATATTAAATTGGTAGATTGGGATATGAAACTTCGATACCATCACATCTCGCATCAGTGATCTTCGACATCACTTGTCATAGCAAGTAGATTCATTTTCTAAGAATTAATAAGATTGATCATTTTTCATATCTCTATCCAAAGCGTAAAGAAATTAAATGGGAAGAAAAAGTAAGTATATAGCATTTTATGTTTTTAGGATGTCTCATTTTTTCAAAAACTCATATTGAAGGCGAAGACTTTTTACGACGAACCTACTATTCGCATTTGTTTTTAATTTAGATATATATTCATATCACATTAAAATTAACCTATGAACTAACCTAAAGCTGGAGGATAATATTTTTAAATCTAGAAATAAGAAATCCCACCATTTCCTAATCTTGAGAGCTTCATTTACTAATGTTGGACGGTTGCACTTGTCACATGCATATTGGTATCATATTAGTTCAGTGTTTACTTGTAATTATTAGTCGATTTTTTAAATATTATTTTAGGTTTAAAACTATTTTTGTCATTAATCAATTGAATTATTCTTTATAATTTCTATTTCTCAATATCCAATTAAAATACCACATATAAGCTTGACATTACTATTAAAAATAACTTTAAACAAGATGATTCCACCTAATTTGCACCTTATGTCGTACTTTTTCTACAGTTTCTCTTAGTAACACGTTCACGTGCAGAATGAATTAATCTTTCATAAAAACCTTAATACCTAAAACCCGATATCTTAGCATACTATAATATCATATTGAACGAAAACCAACTCGTTTAAAATCTTAATTTTTTTTTAATTCAAATTTCGGTATTACAACAAGAACTTGGTTTTTCTCTCTTTACAATTTCGATAATATTTGAAATTCAAGTGTCTTTTTCAAGAAATATTTTACAATCCCACTATACTTTTATTCTTTTGCTTGAAAACCAAGTACCAAATAAAAATATTTAATGAAGACAAAACATTCATTTCCTCCTACCAACCTTTTGAGGATTGACCATCTCACATTTGAAACCCCACCTTATAAATATCAATAAAGTACTTCATCATGTGTCTAAATTTAAGTTATAGAGCTATAGATTTTGTTTCTTCTTCAGCATGTCTAAGCAATATTTTAAAAGACATGTTTTGGAAAAGAACAAAAATAATTCTAAAGAAAAAGAAAAGCCAAACTACAATATTTTGTCGAAAAACTTGAAGAAAATATATCCCATTGGACTGCCTAGGACTTGTTCTCCTCTTTCTTTATCTTCATTATCATTATCTTTATCACAGAATTCAACTGATTCTTCCTTAACAGATGTTTCAGTCCCACTTGATGAGAAAATCTCGTTAGCCATCCGCCTGATCGCCCCGGCTGAAAAGAGGGAAGTTCCAGTGGCCAAAGTTGTCCAGCTGCCTATTGCAGATCCTGGTGATCAGGAAGGCTTGAGGAGGTGCAACTGGATTACAAACAATAGTGGTAAGCAGGGTTAAGAAAGCGAATATGTGATAGAATTTGTCACTTTTTCTATGGAGTCATAATAAAAAAATTGTTTCTAGTTTAAGAAAATTATTTATGAAACAATTAATTCATTTAAATTAATCTACAGATAAAGTCTATGTACAATTTCATGATGAATGCTGGGGAGTTCCAGTTTATGATGACAAGTAAGTCCCTTAACCCATATACTTCTAGTTAATTTGATAATTGACAGTGATTGCTCAATCAAGAAATTTTATCAAACAGTGAGTTATTTGAGCTTCTTGCATTATCTGGGATGCTTATGGATTTCAATTGGACTGAAATCTTAAAAAGAAGACTACTGCTAAGGTTAGATTTTCTGTATATACATTTACATCTGTTTAACGTCAAAATCTGCCGAGGGAGATGCACGCCTCTTGTGATCGTTCTAGCAGATTGCGACGTCAACATAATCTACTTATTTTGCAAAAATAATTGCCTAATCTGAGATAATGACACAGAGAATCTTTTGCTGGTTTTGATCCCAATCAAGTGGCCAAGATGGAAGAGAAAGAGATCATGGACATGGCCTCCAACAAAGAACTTAATATAACAGAAAGCAGAGTTAGGTGCATAGTAGACAATGCAAAATGCATAACAAAGGCAAGGTTTTTTTTGCTCCTATTATGTTTATATATACATCTTGCACCTAATCATCCCAGTCGTACAACTGATAATTTTGTGGGTCGTGTTGAATTTATCCCGAGTCTAGATGGATCATAGATTGTTTGTGCAATATCCATTCTTACAAAATCATCATCCCTTGTCCCGGGATATGCTAACTGTACTAGATTTTCGTCTTCCAAATGCAGGTTGTGAGAGAATATGGATCATTCAGTAGTTACATTTGGGAATATGTAAATTACAAACCCATGATCAACAAATTCAGATATCCAAGAAATGTTCCATTGAGGAGTCCAAAAGCAGAGACAATTAGCAAGGACTTGTTGAGAAGAGGATTCAGATTTGTGGGACCTGTGATTGTGTACTCATTCATGCAAGCAACAGGGATGACAATTGATCATCTTGTTGATTGTTTCAGATATAGAGAATGTGTAAATCTTGCAGAAAGGCCTTGGAGACATGTTTGAAATCTCTAAATTATGCATCATAATTTATATAATTTGTATTGTTGTTTATGTAAGTTGTGAAATGTGACTCTTGTAGATTGATGTACCTTGAGGATTGGAGCTGTACACACTTTGTTAATTTATAATAAAGTATTGAGGATTTTTTGATATGTTATAAAATGACTTGTGCTGTTTGTTTACCCGGATATACTTCTTGATGTCGGTGTGGTCTTATTCGTGTTATATTATATCAGTCGGGAAGGGATAGTTAGGTGTTTAACAATGAATTGTAGTTATATCAAAGTTTATGGTATGTATTACTATCTGTGTCTGAAGTGTACGAGAGTGACACCATTATTTATGTAGGCAAAGAAATCCTTACATGAACGATGGTCCCGCCGAAGGAAAAGCACGTTCTTCTTAATTCATAAACTCGGCACATACATAGAGAACATATGATATTAAGATCTAACTCAAATCATAGATTTGGAGCTATCGTGCCACGAGATCCCCTACATAACCTATTATGTTAGGAATAGGAAAAATGTTTTTTTGTGTGTGAGTGTTTGTGAGTTTTGCACTACTAAAAGATCCGAAACAACTAAAATTCTGACATAGTGAAAGCAAGCAAAATCAAGTAGAAAATCATAACAATCATTGATATTATCCTATATGAGTTGGTATCAGAGCTAGAGGTCACATAATCTGTATTCAGGTCAATGCTAGAGTATTCTCATGGTGTGGGTGGATAATACAAAAACATGCTTGAAACAGGGTTGAGCTCTTATTGAAGTGAATTTTGGAACTTGATTTTGGGTAATATATGGTGAATTGCATTTGTACTATATATATACACACACACATCATCAAGAATTCTACTATATGTGATAAATAAGACCAATACTTAAGTTTATTTTTCATGAAATTTAATATAGATGCAACATTTTATTTTTATAGTTAAAAGATTATATACTAACTTACTTGTATGACTAGAATAAAAATACAACAAAGAACATAAAGCAATTAACAACTTTATTCATATAATTCACAATAGAACTAAACCAAATACATGAATCATTCCAACAAACACTCCTACCATTAACAATACAAACTGAAATAACAAACTTTGTTAAGCTCCTGTTTGATATGGATTAAGATCAGATTATTTTTGTAAATTTTGATAAAAGTTGATGACATATGATTAAATAGTCGTGAGTCTTATTACATATGTTATTGAAATTAATTGTTAACTTGACATAGATTAAAATTTCGAATTTAATCCCCACAAATGGGGGTTAAGTAATCTTCCTAAGACACTTAAGCCATAAAGTCCTCATTGTCATCTTGCTTTTTCTTCTTAAATTATGTATTAGGGCTTTAGTTTTTATCATAATCTTTTAATCTTAGTCATTATAAGGGTGGTAAGCTTTAATGGCATTTAGTTGTTATTGAATAATTATTTTAGATTTTGGAGTTTTTCAATCTCTTAAATTTTCATTATTTGATATTTAAATTAATGAGTTCAAATTCTTAATATTCATGCGCAAATCAAAGAGTTTTTAATATCTAAATCTATGGTATTCTTATAAATTAACAGAAACTAGAAGGTGATCGTATAGCGATATTCATTTGAAATTAAGGGAACCTCAATAGCGTTTTCGTTCTTTTGTTCGTTTATTATTTCACTCTCTGCTTACATTAGTTGGTATAGTATTCGTGTACGAATCAATGATTTTTTTATCAAATAGAATATTTGGTATTCTTGCGTAGAATCAACGAACATTTCACGGTATTCTTTGTGAAACAACGCATTTTTTGGTCATTCTTTTAATTCACCATATTTCATGATTTCACTTACATCAGTTGGTATTAGAGCGCAGTTCATTCCTCATAGAGATGGGTCATTGTTCATAAAATTCAATGCCGAAAATTCTGTTTTGAGACGAAATCTTCTTTACTTCTTCCAATAATTGAAAGGTGAAAGAATATTTGGATTGCAGTTACGATGGTCCCCCAATATTCAATGAAGAAATTGAATAATTTTTTGATTTGGATAATGACAATTACAACGGTCCCATAAGACAATTGGTATTGAGATTCCCAAGAAGTCATCAAAGAAATTCCAAGCTAGTTCTCAAGGCATTCAATTACTAGAAAAAAAAATGATAAAAACTTCAAGCATCTCCTATATATTACTCGTTGCGGGAAATATTTTTGATCTAAGATTGTACAAAGCTGCTTAAAAACGATGACTCTTTGTGCACCAATCAATTTTATCATTTTTTTTTAACTGCTGAGATTTTCTTCAATTTTCAATCCAAATTAATATTTGTGCACCAATCAATGATTGGTTGATCAAATCGAATATTTGATATTTCTTGTGAATAATCAATAATATTTCATGGTATTTTTTATGAATCAACGTATTTTTACATTGTTATTTTTGTTAGTTATATTTCATGCATTCGCCTACATCACTTTCCAAGTATATGGAAGCTTATCAATTTTTAACAATGTCATATAGATTCATCCATGTTCATATTACTATAGAAAATCGATTGCAAATGTTAAATTTTCTTGGGCTTGTTCCACTATTTTCCAAGTTTCAACAATTCAATATGAAAATAATTTAGAAATTAACCTTGAGGGGTTGCTCAATTAGTCAAGACTTGGGTTTGCTTCCCAATGGTCACCAGTTCGAGTCCCTTCAGGGCCACTAAGGTGAGTACCCGACCGTGGAATTAGTCGAGTTGCGCGCAAGTTGACCCGAATTTTCCTATATATTTCCCAACACATATTACATGCACACGTATTAATGGGTTTCCAAATTTTACGTTGTATTAATGGGTTTCCAAATTTTCCTATATATTTCCCAACACATATTACTTGTATAGAAATCGATTGCAGATGTGAAATTTTCACTATTTTCCAAGTTTCAACAATTCGATATGAAAATAATTTAGAAGTTAAGAACTTCTTACTTATGTGGCGACACTTTTTATCTCGTTATGATCCTTGCGACATCTTTCAATACTTGATGTGCAATATCCTTCTTTGATTTATTTTCTAATGTCCAAAATGATATTCTTTTGAAACTTTTCCATTGAAATTTCTGGAAAGGGATTCAGCTAAGGGCTTTCGATTATGGGCCTTCGGTTGTTGATGTATTACTATTACTAAATTAAAAGTCATGATAATCAAATACATACATATATGTTGCCCATTAGAAGATTGTACAAATATAATGGGAAATTACAATAATTCAG
>CAIGRQ010020511.1:0-14957 GCA_903798375.1 Fraxinus sp. D2006-0159 | reverse complement strand
ATGAGTAATGCCACATAACTCGGACTGTTGAAAATGCTTTTAATTGGCCATACAGAAACCTGAAAGTTGGACAAGATTATTTGAAGTTTAGTGAAAAAGAGATATGGATGTGTGATATTTTGTTGGTCATAAGATCAGAAAGCATATTAAAAATGTTCGATATGTTCCTTAGTTATTTAACAATAGATGTGGAAGTTGAATAGTTGACATTACATTTGATACCATTCTACTCTCTAGGATTGTATTCAGGCATTTCCACTTAACTTTTTTCACATATTGGCACGAAGTCATTGAACTATCGATTACTTTAAGGTCTGCCACTATTGGAAGTTTTTCACTTTATTATGGACGAATTTGAAATGCTATCCGTACATTAATTTAGTGGCGACAAACATCTATNATTCTACTCTCTAGGATTGTATTCAGGCATTTCCACTTAACTTTTTTCACATATTGGCACGAAGTCATTGAACTATCGATTACTTTAAGGTCTGCCACTATTGGAAGTTTTTCACTTTATTATGGACGAATTTGAAATGCTATCCGTACATTAATTTAGTGGCGACAAACATCTATTAAAAGGTGATTGTTTCCGCTTGCTTAAACCTATTGATGGGACTACACGACAACTTAAACAGTTTTTCTAGATATTCTATAAGTTAATCACCACAATACGTGATGAACATACTATGTATTTAACAAACTCCACAAAACCAACTGCAAATTTAATCACCACAATAAGCGATGAACATACTATGCATTTAACAAACTCCACAAAACTAACTGCAAATTTACTGAACTTCTCAGTCTTTCTTATCAATACTTGAAGGAATTTTAAACAATGGCATTGCTAGCTAGTTATATATGTGTGGAAAGCTTTTGTGTGTGGTTGACAAATTGAAGTATAAATCTCTTAAAAAGATGCAGTAACCACGACGTTTAGAGAACCTGGGGAAAACTACTAATCCGGGCAACTGGTGAATCCTTATATAGCCATAAATACCTGCAAGCATTTTGGCAGTCTCTCCTGAATATACCACTAACACTGAGCATAGCTCCTTCAAGTCCTGGGGCTGGATGATGTCAGCTAAGAGAGACCTTAAGGCATAATGAAATAGTTAGCAAGTTGGCTGAAAGTACTTCTGAATAATTCTTCAGAAATTAAATACCTGTAAGTAAATTTTGAAGGACCCAACGCAGACCCGGTGCCAGGACGAGCACCAGGAAGTGACGACGGGGAAGAGGAGGGTACAGAAGCCTTGATTTCGTTAGCCTGTAATTGAAAAAAGAAAAGAAAAAATGTATTCTTAGATACTCTCGTACATAGAAATTGAAGTTAATTATAGATTGTTCCTCCAGTCAGTGTTTAAAAAGGTTCAACATAACACTGGAGCAATTTCCTCCATGAAACAAGGCGTAAGCCTCAAATCATACCAACAAAACAATTTAAAAACTACAAAAATTACAAAATAAATATGTTAGAAACCAAAAACCATGTTTAAGACCATAACAAAACAATTTAACAAAATTAAAAGCCTAATTTGCAAACAAACACAAGTTAGATCAATATGGTAGCAAATCATAAATCGTCAAATTAGATATCACATAAAAATAATGTTAGGTTTTTAGTTGTATTGACAATTTTTTAGACAAAATGATTATTATAAAAGAGTTATAAAAGTCTAGAAGTCTTTTAGGGTATTGTATAGATGAATTAGGAATCTTTGGGTTCGAGTATGGAACATTAAGAAAGAGTCATCGGATTTACGCTAGCTTGTCGCCTAACTGATGCTCGAATGGAAAAAGTAGAATCAATGTTGTCTGACTCTCACTCGATCAACACACCTATCGCTAGCTTTGCGCTCGAGCGACGGTGTTATATGTGAAACCCTAATTCGCGATTTTCAAGGGTTCTATCGATCCTATGCTACCCAAATACCTCATATTATAAATACCCAATGCTCATTACCTTTTTTGTTGTGGTTGGTCAGCATATTACATCCTCGTAACATCATTCCAAGATCCAAGAACATCCAAACATTGAGATTAAACCTTTGATTCTTGAGATCAAATTCATATAATCCAAATACCTTTCCTAGATATAATCAGGCACTTTCTAGAATAGGTGAAACAGATGGGAGGCCAAATAGAATATAATCATTGAAATGCTCGACTTTTAGAGGACAAGAATTTTATTTACCTGTTGGAACTGCCCAACCCCGTGGACGGTATCTTTTGCTATTGCTCCAAAGAAGAGCTCCTGACCTTTTCTTTTCTTGTTCATAGGAGGAGATCCATAACCAGAGGATCCAATAGCACCTGTGATGGCAGCATTCGCCGCTTGCTGAATATACACCATGTTGTTGGCATGATCTCCATGAAAGAGAGCCTGCCTCTCTTCACTTCCTTCATAATTTTTGCAGTCCATACATTTACAATTATCAGAACAAAGAATATTTGCTTGGAAGCACTCACAGTACTTCTTAAGGCATCCCGATTTCTTGCAGTGGCATCCTTTATTATGCTTACCCAAGATTAAATCCCCAGCCTCCTCCTGCATAAAATTCCATATGAACGCATACATGGTCATAGGAACAAACAAAATTGAAAAATGGAAGCTTCAAATATAGTGAAATATTCTGTCACTTTAGTTACTTCATCAAAGTACACTTTTTCTTTATTAGAAGAAATTACTTAATTTTCAATTCAAATAGGATTTCATCACTTGGAAAGTGTAGAGTCAATCTCCTAATCCTCGTAGACCAAGAAAAGAAATCAATTTGCTAAAAATAAAAGAAAACTAATAGCCTAGTCCTAATAGAACTACACATTTGAAATAAAATAAAATCCCAATAACTTGCAAAGTAGGAATAGTGCTTGCATTGTCAACAGTCTCCCCTACATGAAGAAAACTCGTTCTCTTGTTGGACGAGAGAAGAGAAAATCAAATAATCGGGAGAAAAATACTCAAAAAATTTGCTAGCCTTCTAATCCGCTTCGGTAAAGAGCCATGATATGGTGTCGTGCACTTCAATTTTCTCTTTTTGAATGGTCTTGTCGCCAAATCCTTGACTCCTCCAGTAATATGAAAATTAGTAGTCAACTATTCTTGGCTGGCTTTGGTCGATTGCTTCATTATGTTTCACAACCTTTCAGTTTCTTCAGTTAATTTTCTATTCCTCTCTGTGTCATTACTATCAAATGAAACCTTGAGAGAAATATCATTGATCAATTTGTTATTCGCTCCTCCAAAAGATATAGAGCCAATAATGCGAGCATTGATGTTCACATTTCTGGTTGCAGACTTAAAACTCCTTTATGTCAAGATTCTTCTCCAGCAGAAGTTTCTCCAAGCCACATTCTTGGACTAGTTCGTAAGCACTTCCTTTACTGAGGGTTTATGACGTGTCCCTTTAGATGCTAATGAAATTTTATATAATTAGTTCCATATTGTGTCTCTAACGCATAATAAGTCTCTCTCTCTTTGACAAGTTTCTCATTTAAAAGCTTTTACTGCCAAATCTATGTTGATGGGATTATATTGATATAAATGAGAATATATGAATATTACATTTCCTAATTTAGTATAAAATAAGAGGCATAATGGTTTATGTTGATACCGACAGTAAGCACAGAAAAGTCCTCAAGCAAATCAACCATACCTAGAGGATATAAAAGGATCATAAATAGCAATAAACCCAATTTAATGCTTAAAAAATTTAAAATACAGTCATTATAAGATGCAATTTGAAGCTTTGTTTGTACCCTTATATCCCGAGTTCCATGAGGACTGCTAGCAATTTTTGGCCTGAAGGCATTTGGATTACGCTCCAGCGTAGCTTCAACTGCTTCACTTCTGGCAGCTTCATTTTCAACATTATTGTGACAATTCACACAGTTGCATCCATCGCAATATACTCCAGATGCAAAGCATTCACAGTACCTGGCCACGAAATATGACAGAATAAAATCATAGTCCATACTCGTTAAATCCAATTTTCACACACACAACCACACAGGCATGCACACACAAAACAATGAGAGAATTCAAACTTTGCACTGTCAAAAGATGTTGACTGTGATATCTAGAAAGCCACAAGCTTTGCACAATTCACATAGATGTACATTTTCTCCAGTGAGTGAATCAAATATAACACAATCAAAGGACTATATAAGTTGCACGGACCTACAGGTATGATGAGTCAGAAACCCAAAAGGAATGCATCCTAGTTACAAGAATCTTATAGGGAATGTGAAGAACTTTTCTCATTCGCACGTGTCTCCCTAAATTGATACGGTCAATTTATAAACATTCACATAAGTTGCCTCCAGCCATTTGTTTATGTAATAAGTGACATATATATCTGAAATGTTTTCACACACAAAAGTTGCTAAGTAAAAGATGTGATTTAGCCTCAGTGAATAAATTGGCAGAGCTGATTATGTCTTCTTAATGCTATAAACCTAGATTAAGATCTCTAAATTGATCCCTCAATAAGTCACAACATTTATAAACTAACAATATCCCTCAAACATATTATAATAGTACAATATCTCCAATATATCACAACTGCGTAAAATAATGGTCGTAATTAAATCTACATCTAACTAATAGCGAGTTGAGAGATCTGATTCAGGAAACTCTGTTTCCAGACTTTAGCCAATAAATTGTTGGAATAAATTGCACGGTAAAATGACAATTATTGAGTCTCACTCCTAATAGTTTGAACGCAAAAAAGTAGCCAACTCCTGCAAGCACTACTATGTTTGAAAAGGCCATTCCTTCTCCTCTCCCCTTACCCACCCGAAACAAAAGAAAATAACAAGAAATCAAGGGAGGAAAAGAAAAGAAAAGGCTTGTGAAAGAAAGAGATTATATATTGATAATTTTCCTGTTAAAAATGACTGCCATTGTACTCTTTCTTCAATTTGTTTACTCTTTCACTACTGTATTTGCTGTTGCTTAAGATGCAAAATATACTCCATGAATTTTACAAGTAAAATGCATGAAAAGGTGTAACTACTTACAACTTTAAACATCGTGAGTGTTTGCAGTTACACTGCTTTTGCTTTTTTGGAGTACCATCTTTTACTTCATTTACGTTCTGCCTTGACCTTGCTCTCGGGGAATCGGGTTTCCTGAGGAAATAATGCGTATCAATTATAATACATTACCAAAAGAACTGCCAATCCAAACCATGTTTTGCAAATGAAAGTGTCTTATTATGTATATTATGCACTTGAATTAACCATAAGTAATTCAATCAGGCAAATCCAGGTGTTTCCTTTTGAATAATGGGAAATTAAAAGAAACTAAATGAACAACCATTTAGAATTAACTACATACGATGTGGACAGATGAGCATATTCTCAGGGTGCATGAGCAGATAATTATCTGTCTCTGATGGGAATGGAAACAGGAATATACAACAATCATTAAAGGAAGCTTTCCCTTTGTGCTTGTTTGTTGGGGCCTGAGGGTTTCACGGGGGGCACAGAGCCATTTACCGACACAGAAAGAACACAAAATATGAAGATGGAAACAAAGAATAGCAGTAAATGCCCAAATTTATCACAATCAATCCATAAAAACAAACCAGCTCATCAACTAACTTAACAAATATTTGCACGCAGTTAAATGTCATTAGATTTGACAGAATTGTGTAACCTACCCAGCTAAATCAAACTGGAAAGTGCCAGAAACATTGCCGAAACAAATTACACCCGTTATTATTTTCAAATATTCCAAGTCAAATAATAATTTCATTGTACATTTAAGGTCCATTAAACACTCCAACTCCCTAAAGTTTCTGAGACAAATAATAATTAAATTGTCAATTTAAGGTCCATTAACCACTCCCACTCCCACTCCCACTCCCTCTGTCAGCCCGGGCGGAGTGGGCAGAGAAGTTGAGGACATCGTGCTCAAACTCATTTAGTCTCTCAATGTTGGTATCATTCAAATGGTGTATGATCAATTAAAGCATGAAAGATTAAAACTTTGTAATCGAAGTGAACAAATTAACCAACAAACCCCTTTGCGTGACAATTTTGTAAAACTCACCTCCCAAAGATTGAATTTCTCCCTAAAAAGGTAAATTACTCAAGGACATTCAAAATTGCAAGAGAGACTCACACAACAGGCCGCACTGAAGGATGAGTTGGTGGCGGAGGTTGTTGATTCGACAAAAAAATCATCTGTTGCTGCAGTTGCGGTGGCGTCGGCAGCTGTCTCGGCTTCACTAACTGTGGCTGACTCGGCTTTGGTATTTGCTGTGGCTGATGGTGCTCCATCATCGCCACACTCGCTGATTTCAATGCGCCACCACTGAAATCCAGCTGCCTGGCCGGCTTCCTAGCCGGAATATCCGTTGCCGCCTCTGCCGGAGCAGTATCCATTTGTGGTGAACTTTTTGGAGGGAGCTCCCCTCCCTCCTGCTTCATTCAAAAAATCGAAAACAACAAAACCCACCAAATAACAAACTTCTACAAGAAATCCAATAAATAAAAGTCGAATATAACCGTATTCTTCACACGAATCCCCCAAATCGAACGAATTTGAAACAGAAATATCATAAAATCACTAAATTTGAACGAAACATTATTTCATTACTCGCACAGCTCAGATTCAAGCGAAAAATCTGTCAAAAACACTATTCTACAAAATCCCGCTGCTACTCAACCTCAATCAAAAACCAACTCGATCCGTGTATACGTCTACGTATATTTGTGTATGTATAGGAGATGGTAGAGTGGAGAGGGGTAGATGGGGTTGAGTCACTCCTCCCTCTCTGGCTGGGTTTTGAAATTCAATTTTTGTAACTGACGGTGAGATTATCTTTATTACCTAATCGTACGGTCCAATTTCGAAAATTGGATTTAACGGCTGAGACTCGTGGAATTTATGATGTGAGGGTTTTAGCCGTAGGATTATGGAGGTCTTGTTTTTTCCGGGAATCTGTTGCAAAAAATGGCGTGAGGTGGAGAATTATCAAGTGCGATCAAGTCCAATTTGTTTTGCGAAATAAAAGGTAAGAAGCTTGATGAGCGGTCCAGATTTATTTCAAGGAATTGACGAATGAGATTGAGTTGGACTGGTATACATTACTGTTTGGACTATGGAATATTGACAAGAAACATATGACGCTACTTGTTGACTACGAATTTGTTCACATATATTTAGCTTTAAAAAGTTACTTGTATTTCCAAACAGTTGTGTGATTTTGGGCCTATTTGATTATCATTATTGTAAAATAAGAATAAAAAATATAATCATTATTAAACCTAACACAAGAGATAGAAATTCAAAATTGATGACTTGATATCATGGATAACAATCATATTTTTCATTTTTATAAATGAAAAATGAGAAACAAACGAGAGCTTTATTTGTACTTTTAGGACGTGTTCGGTAGAGATAACAATGTATCATTGACAACAGTGTGTCAACGCCCGACGAAAATATGCCTATGTTTGGGCTCCATTTTTTTTTAACGCACATTTTCAATCACTCTCCCCTATAAAATAATTTCATGGGTAAATCGAAAACTTAATATTGTTTTTCAACCACGCATTTTTCAAAAAAATCACTATGTCAACACATTTTTAACCAAAAATGGGGCTCAAACAAAGGTTAAGGCTGGAGCATACACAATTGACAAAAGCAGTTAAGCGAATGTCTGAGTAACCATAGAAAGGCCTGGACTAACAAGCACAAAACTGCAGAGCAAAAATTTTGATCCTCCGTGAACATACTGAACACTAATCAAGACGTTAACATGACATGATTCTTAGTTAACTCTCAACACAAAGTACATGCAACTTCACGCAAAGAGAAAATAAATAGTACTGGTGCAACATCCCTCTCTAAAAATCGCAACATACAGATTATCTGTAAGGCTTTGGTACCACCAGCTAAAATGCCTCACGTCCCATTCCACGCCGATCATCTCGGCCCCGATCCATGAATACATCGCGGTGGTAATCTTTAGGTGGTGGCCCACCTCTAACAGGAGACCTGCTTCTTTCCCTAATATCTCGAGCCCATTGGCCACGAGCCGGTGCTGCTGGAGGTGGAGAAAGTGGTCGCCTCTCATATCCCCCTCTCCTCTCATTAATGAAGCTATCCCTTCCACGAGCTCTAGGGTCCAAATCTAGTGGTACTGGTCTATCAAACCTGTATCTATCCCTGAAGTCATTTACAGGGAAATCTGGTTCATCTCTACGGATTGGAGGCTCAGGGAATCTGCCTACATTTCTGGGCGGGGCAGCAGCTCTTAAATCTCTAGGACCATCTCGAGCCCAACCACGAGGAGGTGACCTATAGCCATTCATGATCCTTCCTGGAGAAGGATCCATTGGAGGACCAGGAAAACGACGAGCAGGCGGCGGGGGACCGGGATAACCCCTCCTAGGACTCCCAGCAGGTGCATAACGGAACCTGTTGCAGTTGTTGCAGTGCTCACGCCTAGCAAAATTCAAGTTTTTACATCTGGGAAATCAAATAAACTGCTTTAGACACAAGAAGGTAGGTTGCTAATATTAGAAAAACCGAATATGAAAGAATAGCACTAATACAAAACCACATAGTTCCATTTCCCTATCACCAGATCTCAAATGCTAAGAAAAAATATGTTTCATTTTGCCTCCCCCAGTTATAAATCAATATGAACACAGCTGTGAATAAATGCTGGAGAAATTCCCCCCTCCCACCAAGCACACGCTGCAGAATATGGTCCTCTGGAACAAAAAGGAAATTCATGCTGGAGAAAGACTAGTTGTACAATAGCAAAATCATAAATGCAGATCGTTTATGGCCAGCAGATGTATTTTTTTTTTCTAATTGTATTTTTATTTTAATTTTGTCAGTGCATGTGGGGTAATTGGAGAAAATGTATGATAACTTGATGGATACAATAAATGCAAATGTGCGCGCACAGCTCCACAACATCCTTAAAAGCAACTTATTTCCATGAGCAAGCATAATGCTCCAAACTAATATTGGATTAAATGAATCTGCAGACATATCTTCCAACAGAAAATGCAAAAGGATTTTAGCACAAACATGTTAATTTGTCAAGACAAAAGCATATTAAGAAAAATCCCAGAAAGATCAAGTTGAAAGGCAAGGGTAAACAAGTACATACAGAGCAAAAAGAGAAAGGGAAGGACTTACGAGGGATCTGGGCAAACCCAATCTCCTTCTCTTGGGCGCACATTAGGATTATTTCTTGTCAAACCTTCACCTCTGAAAGGTCCTGGACCATATCCAGGTCGATCATACACCCTACCAAACCTGCCACCACCCCTCCCACGGCCATAAGGAGGGGAGTGGTCCCGATATCTACCAAGATCTCTCCCATTTCCAAATCCACGACCACGTGGTGGAGCACCAGAATGATCAAAACCAGGACTATAGCGATGGTCTGCATCCCTACGTCGCACAGGTGAAACAGAGCCTGCACGCATTCTATAACCTGAAAAAAGCCAGTGAAGCCCAAAGCTATAAACACCCAATCATGTGAGTACAAGTCACCTAAGAACAGTGTCCTATACAAGCCAGTATGCAACCCAAGAAAAGCAAAGGACAAATTGAAGTACGTCAAGAAACAGTTACCACAACTGGGAGCATCTCCTCGTCAAAAATACTATAGAAATAAGACACTAGTGTAGAAGAGCGTAAAAACCAGCCAATAACTTCCCTTGAGGTCACTTCCCAGGTATGTCCTGATGTTACCAGTAAAATACTGAACCAAACAAGAAACACTGTAATTATCCACAACTTGGAAGATCAGGATTCAAGATCCTTGGGTCAAAAACAAGCTAATTTTTGCTAAATTGGATGGTACAATCAAATATGACAACCATTAAGCACTACAAATTAGTTATCTCTAGACACCCTTGCAATATAAAGCCAGAACTCACTGATGATGACCAAGCCAATACTTTGGTTATATCATTCAGATGGAAACTTCGCAATTCCAACTGCAGAAACAGAGTTTACACATGATCATTCAAAGGCACACCGTTGATAGCATTCCAAATTATTTAAATCCGAGAACCTTGGTCAAGGATACCCAAAGTGAGAATCAACCAAGCATACCCAAAACAGATAACAAAATTGTACCAAACATTAGTAACGAAATGAAAGAAATATCTGCTCGATGCCCATTTAACCAATCTTTGCCAGATGCCAACAGATATATGTTTCCAATTTCCATGTACAATTCAGAATCTAAGTCAATCCAGAAGATCCTGTACAATATAATGTGATCCATGAAGTAACTGTTCTGTCTGCTCTCACATAAATTTTGCCTTTAAATAGTCCAATTAAACCACAGTTAATCATTCAAACATTTTAATTTTAATCAACCCACAGACTAGAAATTTACTACTTAACTGAATTTCAAGGAATGCCATTTCCAATACTAAGCCCTTGTTTGGTACCCATTAAAATTTTCATTATCATTCTTCTACTCATTTTCAACCACACATTCTTCAATAAAATAATATTTTCCATCAAATCAATAACTTTTCCTTCTTTTTCAATCACACATTCAACATCAATCTACTATTCCAGAATATATTCTTCCAAAATAATGTGGCTCAAACACACCATAAGAATCCAACTCAAACCAGATACAATCAGCAGCCAGCGTCTGCTTTTATGTGGCAATTGCATTCCTAACCCCTCATCATCTTCAAATAGTTCCCCAACTTACCAGAGATTTTAACAACTGTCGGATTTACTATTAGTTGTATCTGGGTGCTTAAACGAAACAGCACGTCTTCTATGAAAACTTTTACATGACCAGCACACCTTACTTCCAAATGAGATGCATGGCTGGTCAAAACTATCCCATGAAAAGAAAACAACATATACCACATTCACCATAACCTTAGAGCTTCATACATATTTGTATAAACACATGGCTTGGAAACAAAGCCACGTGTCTTCACAACGAAGAAATACCATTAGTTCAAAAATCATTTGCCAGTCATGTTATCATTTAAAACCCACACCAACACGCCTTCCTCAAGACCCAAGTTCTTGCACCAGTCAACATTCATGGCAGAAAATAACAACAGCAAAATTCATTCACCACTCAATAGTCCATAAGCGACATTGCTTTGATTCACAACACAAGGCACTGGCAAAGAAGGTTGCAAGCACCGATCCTTGAAAATGAGAAAACAGACTGCTTTATATGTAAAGTAGGTCAAAGCAAATGTCATTAGTTGACATTAATTGCTCCAAAAATATTCACACACTCATAAAATTTGAATTAAATGCTATAATTTACAGGATATCAAAGAGGAAGAAGAAACTCATAAAAGAATGCAGTATCATAAACATGTTAATGCATGCCTATTTACTCATAATAGCATTAAATTTAATTAAATGCATCTTAGCCTAAATATGTAATAGGTGACTGCAATATCAGTAGTCCACATCTTCTTAAATTTATATTAAAAGCAAAATCACCACCATTGCATAACAATACTATTTCAAGAGATCGATAAAGAAATATGGTGTATTCCCGGAGAGATCAGTAGTCCACATCTTCTTAAATTTATATTAAAAGCAAACTCAAACTTGTTTATTTATCTTAGATGAGAAAACACCGGGAAGTAGAAGTTTTTTGCTCGAGTTTGAATGGAGCTACAGACTTGAATTTGTGATCAAGCTTGAGTAGCTCGCATATTCCTCAGTAGCTCTTGAACTCATCAAGCTCGGGCACAAATCCTAAGACCACATATTAACTCAATAAAGCCCCAAATTGAAACATATAGAGCGCCTAATTTATTTTCAATTGTTTCAAAATAACACAATTATGGTACTTGCATATTACGACAAAAATGACTATCACTAACGAATCAAATTAAAAAAAAAAAAAATCTATACTAATCAGGTTATATCGAATCCCTAAACAAACACAGCAGAACATGAGTTAAAATGGCTAAGAAAAATAGCGTTAGGCTTCTGGAAATCATGCGGTTAAGAAAGAATCCTAACAAATTAAGCAAAACCAAGTAATAATAGAAGGAGAGAAACAAACCACGGTCATCGGAGGCGTATCGATCGGAACGAGAGTACGGAAGCGGATCACGACGCACCTCGCCTGGTTCGTAGTCGCTGCCAGCACCACCGCCACCGGTGGCACCTCCTCCGCCAACGCTGTCCGTGGGACGTATAACGAGGCTGCTCAGCAGTGGATGGTGCGACGTCGTTTGGTCCTTCTCTCGTGACCCCATCCTTTCTCTCTCTGTGTGGTTTCACGGCCGTGATTTTGTGTGCGCCCTAGCGAATGTTTGTCAAAAGGGGTCGAATCGGTGTGCTCACAAGTTAATATGGTGTACGTGGATTTTGGGGATGGAGTGGAAGTATCGATTTTAGATGAATTTTACTTTGGACACGCTGGATTTTGGATCTGACCGAATGTTATGTCACAGTACAGTGAAAAGCATTATTATTATTATTATTATTACCACTACAAAATTTACTTGTTGCATCACATTATAATTACATCACAGTTAAAATTTATTTTTAATAAATACACCACAATAAATTTATAATTATACTCCTTATCTAATAAAAACTAAAAATAAAAGAAAATATTGTGGTATACTCATCACCTCCAATATTACTTCTCATTTTTCTCATCTTTTAAACATTTTCACTAATTCTAAAACAANACAAAAATTTACATCTCAACGTTAAATGCAATGAAGTTACTCTCTGAGAACCCTTATCTGTTGGTTCATAGCCTATCTAATTATTTTTAACAAGATTTTAATTGTAATATTATGTTAAATTCTTTAAAGAAAGTAGATTTCAGATCATTTGCATGAGAAATTTTTGGTGAAAAAATTCGATTATCTGTCTATCTATTCTTGGATTCATTAGGACTCTTAGAACATACATAGACCCATCTACGTTTTGTCTTCATCGTCTAATTTTCGAGCTCGATTTTTCGGAGTAAACAAGAGTGTAGTCTGACCTCTTTTTGGCAAAAAATTCACTTGCATTTAGAGGACGTACTCCCAAGAAAACTTAAATACTGTTGTTTGACTGCAATAATTCAAAATAAGACCCAAAATGTGGTTAAAATTTAGGTTGATAGCTCCAAGTCAGTAGATGGTTGACCCTGTTTAGAAGTTGATTAATGTTTTTTGTACAGCCTTTGTACACAGCCCACTCGCATGGAGTGGGCCCCACTTCATGTGAGTGGGTTGTGTACCAAACTGTGTAAATAGACTGTAAGTGTAGCCTATCTCTTAGAAGTTACATTCAAATCAATACTCATTTTTCAGAAAGTAGAAACCAATTGACTTATAAAACTTGTACTATATTATGGAAGAAATTGCCAAATCATCATTCTTAAATTAAGTAGATTTTGCTTGCTTTGTTTTTCCAATAGTCCAACACAGAGGATTGTGTGTTTCTGGACATATTTTGTGAATAAGCTCGAAGTTGGAATTATAGTTAGGTTCTCAAACTCCTTAAATATTTTTGCAGTATTAACTTCGTGGATATAGGAACATTTTTAATCAATATGCCATGGAGAAGGTAATATGTTGCAACAAAAATTTATTTAATTAAAAAGTATATTAAACCCCTAATTATGTAATTTTAGTTAAGGATATTTAAGTAAATAAAAAAATTTGTGGTGTACTTAATATGGTGTACTTAATAAATTTTGTAGTAATAATATAATTATCCATATTATTATTATTGGGAGCCTCAAGTTTTAAAAGTAAGAGTGTATTTGAGCCACATTATTTTGAAAGAATGAATTTTGAAATAGTAGATTGATGAAAAATGTGTGATTAAAAAGAAGAAAAAGTTATTCATGTGATAGAAAATATTATTTTATTGAAGAATGTGTGATTAAAAATGAGTAAAAGAATGAGAATTTTGGCTCAAATAAGGGTTAAATTAGTAATTGGTTTTCAAGCATCCATTTGGCCTCATTATTTTATATTATAATAAAAAGAATAATACATTTTTAAAAAATGTGTAATTAAAAAATAAGTACAAATTTTTAGATTTACATGTAATATTATTATTTTGGAGAATGTTTCATTGATAAGAAAAAAAAATAAATGAATTATAATTTAATGAGGGTAAAACGGGGGCTAAAATTTTTTTTTTTTTTGTGGAGGCAAGTTGACAAAAGTACCGCACTAATTAGGTGTCCTTCAAGAATAATGTTCTTTATCATTATGATGATGGAACATCGATGATGATCTATGTGAAATAATGAGATTAAATAGTTCAATTTTTATGAGAAAAAGAAATTCGATGGATGATGAATTGCCATTATTACGATGGCCATCTAATTCTATTCCAATCGAGCTATACTACCATGTCGTGGTTCACAAGTGTTTTTACATACAAAAGCTCGTGGAACTATATCTCTATGGTAAATAAATGAGTTACTCATTTTAAAGTTACAATAAAAAAATTATTTTCTTTCACTTAATGAAAACAAAACATTGCCAAAAGTTCTTCGGGTTGCTTGAAACTAAGCCGAATTTTGTCTAAGAGCAATCCCTACACCTCTTCACAGCCTAAATCTTTGTCTACATTGACAAGCTCTCGAAGGAATGCAACCAAGTCAGCCACATGAATAATTCGATGATCAACTAAAAATATTCACCAAAGAACTGATACGAGATGAATGCATTGAGAAAGTTCAAATAAAAATTGTGTAACATTTCAATGCGTACGGCTTGAATTACGAATTGAAGAATCGTGGCTACGATAAGGAAGTGAAGAATCATGGACTTCAAAGCAGCATGTAATGGAAAATTACAAATCCACATTACTAAGCCCCCTTTTGACACCCATTAATTTCTCTTTCTCATTCTCATTCTTCATTTCAACCACACATTTTTCAAATAAAATAATATTACACACAAATCAAAAACTTTTCATTACTTTTCCACCACAC
>CAIGRQ010020503.1:0-16133 GCA_903798375.1 Fraxinus sp. D2006-0159 | reverse complement strand
GAAGTAAACATAGAATTTTCCTTTTGGGAATATATGTCCAAAATGTACATTTCGACTGCATTAATTAATTAAATAAAATGTCACTTTATCTTATTTGTAATTATTCGTGCATATTAATTTGAACAAGAAATTAAATGTCTCTTGACCAGAATTATTATAATAAATTGATGATGTAGAACATATTGTTGAATGAATTGAAAAAAATTGGACAAAAAGGAAAAAAATAATAGTGCACAGCAGTCGAACTCCAATTCTTCGGAAAGAGAACAACGAGATGAGTAAAACTCACAGCTTTGTTGTGAAATGTGATAAATTTTGACCATCCGAGTTAATTAACAGGATAACAAGAACCTAAAATCTTCTTTTTTTAGCACACCAGTAATAGCAATTATAAATAAAACGTATTTAAGATCCATTTGGTCGAGGAAGATGGACATGGCCTACGGGTCCATTCGGAGGAAGGTCCACATGCACTGAGGGTCCGTTTGCTATAGGAAGGTCGACACGTCTTGCTGGCCTAATGAATTCATTGACCTCATAGCTTTCCTCCAGAGGCAGTCTACTACAGTCTGCAATTAGAAAGTGAAATAATTCCGTAATCATCCTTGTTTGATCCACCCACTACTTCCACAAACGGTTTCCACAAATTATATTGGCAAAGCTTGGCTTAAGAAGCCATGGTAAATCGAGTCGAACATGGAAATGATTTGTTCACAACAATCAGCTAAAATTACAGTTTATTTACTATTTCAGAATTTTTTATTTTCCGATGTTTTACATTGTAAATAATAAACAGTTGCATAAATGTTATTTAAAATTTTAAAGTGATCAATGAATGTCATAAAAATAGTAGAATGGGAGAAACAGTGAAGAATTTAGAAAATACTTGTCATTAAGGATGTGATCGTTGGCCAACTCATCTTTTACGGACAATTTTGGACCTGCTAGAGATCAAAGCAAAAGTCAAATTTCACTCCAGAGAAAATTCGGACAAGAACAAGTAATTTACAAGTACATACCAAACGACTACTTTGACAAGAACAAAAGGACGTGACACTAAATGTAGGTACTAGGACAGATGCATATTATGTAAAGTAAGAGGCGGTTAGTATGAAGACACGTACAACATTATAAAAGCTGTTGTAACGTTTGCAGCCGCCTATCTTAGACATGTCGAAGAAATAACCAATCGGAACTCCTATGAATTACACCCATCCATTTTTCCTTATCACAAGATAAACACACTACGAGAGAAACGCCACCATGACAAGGAAAGAAAGAAATGCTAACACGACTCAAGCATTTTCTGTGCAATTAAGTTCTTTTAACAGCAAAAAATACCGAAAAACACTATCTCTTACTTGAGCGTTTGATGGGCGGCCAGCCCATCCATTTTTTGTACAAGGCCAAATACACTGATGTCTTCTTTTTCTTTTTGTAGTCATTAAAGAAATCATTCATCAGTTGACGTAGAGAACCCTAATAAAAATCAACGTCAATGTAATTCATCTTTATTACTCTCTCTCAAAAAATCCTTCCAGCTCAACTTAACTACCGGTGTTAAAAATTAACACCACCATATGACCTTTCTTAGAAACCAATTTAAATATTCGTCCATGTATTTGCAATTCTAGAAGTTATTCATGTATTTAAATATGGGGTAAATTTGGCTGGATTCCCCAACCTTTCATGTAATGTGATTAAGGATCCCAAACCTTCGAAAGTGGGGTTTTGGATTCCCAACTTAGTTGAATCTATGAATTCGGATCCCACATGATGAAAGTCAGTTTAGTGGTGAAAGCTTGGATTTCAATGTATCTTGTTGACCCAGAAAAATAGCTTCGACACCTAGCCAACAGAATAAGTATCATGTATGCTCCTTCCTGCTCACGGTAGCACGTCGTTAGTCACTCGGGGACTTTTGCGGTGGGGGTAGGAGAGGTTGCGAGCACTCCGACGATCAATTCAGTATTAAAGTCAACCAGAAAGTCATGCCCGACGATTAAGTGGTCACCGAAAAGTGGTTGAGAATGTGTGTAAATATAGTGAGAGGCTTTCTGGAGTCCAAAGACTAGAAATACCAAGATTCGAATGGGGACCCCTCCCTTATCATAGTGTGGGAGTATTTATAATATAGAAAGGAAGAGGAGAATCGTTGGATGGGAGGACACGTGGCTTCGGATCCCGGATGTGTCATCCATAGGTTGCAGGTATTAAATGATTTCTGACATAGCAACTAAGTTGGTTGCTTGCAACCTGCCACACGTCCCATCAATTGGTCAAGGACTTGACTTTGGAGAGATCTCCTCACAAAAGATTTTGATAGAGGTGTGGCGAGGCGGGTTGTGAAGCGCAATGAATGTTGAGTGCTGGCCTTTGCATCTGCCGTGAATGGCGGGTAAGTTCGGCTCTTCTACCATGTGAGGGGCAATAGCATTTCAGTTCGAAGTAATGGAATCAGTTCGTCCGTCATGAATTCGGTTCGTCTGACACGTGGTCTCTCCAGATCAGTTCGTCCAACACGTGATGGATGAGGAGGATGGACGAGGTAGAGGGCCTCCGTAAGCCCCTAACAATAGTCCCTCAAGTACGATATTTATGTAATGTAAGGACTTTGATGTGGCTATTCCATGTCATGTTTTGGGGGTACTTGCGTTGTAGAAGAGATGAAGTGACGGGTGTTGGCAACTTTGAGAAAAGTTGTTGCGAAGCGAAGCCCTAACTAAAGGACGAAGTGGTGGATGTTGACAACTTTGAGAAAAGTTGTTGCAAAGCGAGGTCCTAACTGAAGGACGCAGTGACGAGTGTTGGCAACTTTGAGAAAAGTTGCAAAGCGAGGTCCTAGCTGAAGGACGAAGTGGTGGGTGTTGGTAACTTTGAGAAAAGTTGCAAAGCGAGGTCCTAGCCGAAGGACAAAGGGGTAGGTGTTGGCAACTTTGAGAAAAATTGTTGCAAAGCAAGGTCCTAGCTGAAGGACGAAGAGACGGGTGTTAGCAACTTTGAGAAAACTCAGAAAAGTTGTTGCAAAGCGAGGTCCTAGCATAAGGACGAAGTGACGGGTATTGGCAACTTTGAGAAAAGTAGTTGCAAAGCAAATTCCTAGCTGAAGGACAAAGTGGTGGGTGTTGACAACTTTGAGAAAAGTAGTTGCAAAGCAAATTCCTAGCTGAAGGACAAAGTGTTTGATGATGAGACAGCCTTGGGCTACGTGCTAATGATTTAACAATTCTCACATCTTCCCAATGTAGTTTAATGTGGGCATCGCTTGCTTCCAATACACCCCTTCCTAGCAATAAATGGTAATCATGGCGACGTCTGGGAGAGTTCAAGACGATGCGTTTGGGTTGGTGCGTGAAGTACACCGCTTCATCAAAGCCATTGGCTTACGCGACTTTTGGTTTCAACGGTTATGATGAACCTTGGATTTGGACGGCCTGGATGTGATCACCAATGATCCAACGGTTGGGGTGAACTTGGGGACACCTATATAAGGCCCAAAATCTCCATTTTACAACTTTGCGATTTCTCTCTGAAATTCCCTGCATTCTGATCTCTTTATTTTTCCGGCGAGAAAGATCCTGAAACTCTGGCGACTTCTTCGAAAACTCCAACGACTCATTTTCTTTCGAACCATAAACTTTAGGTAAACTTTTCTCTCTTTACTCGCTTTAGTTTGCTTCAAAATCTGGTCGAATGGCTTCTGGGAGGTCGGGAACACTTGTACTAGTAGGTAGAGGTGAAGTGTTGAGAGTTCAATCATGAGAGATCCAATAGTCTTCTCTTCGGATGAAATAGGAATAGCGATTATGTCGAGGAAAAATATCTGGAGACTACCTGCTCCACATGTGGACACTTCTATCCAATGGGGGGCTTCTAGCTGTCCTTCTAAAGCCACCTCTGAAACTTTAGAAAAATGCAGCCAAGTCTTTAGGATACGTGACAACGTAGAGTTAATCATACCCGACCCGAACGAGAGGGCATACCATCCGAGGCCGGGTTGTGTGGTTGTAAGTGAGAACTTGTTTAGGGCAGGCCTCAAGACTTCCCTTTCACCTATTTTTAGGTTAGTTCTCCACTCTTATGGGCTGACTCCGACCCAACTCCACCCAAACTCCTGGTCTCACATAGTGGGGATACTCGTGGTTACAGTTTCATTTCCTACAGATGACGCCAATCTATTAACTCCGAAAAATGGTTCGACACGTGGCCAACAGAATAAGTTTTCACGTATGCTCCTCCCTGTGTACGATAGCACGTCGTTAGTCACTCGTGGAATTTTTTGGTGGGGGTAGGAGCGGCTGAGAGCACTCCGATAGTCAATTCAGTATTACAGCCAACCGGGAAATGGTGCACGGGGATGAAGTGATCATCGGGACGTGGTTGAGAATGTGTGTAAATATAGTGAGAGGCTTCTAGAGTTCAAAGACTAGAAATACCAAGATTCGAATGGGGACCCTCCCTTACCATAGTGTGGGAGTATTTATACTAGAGAAATGAAGAAGAGAACCGTTGGATGGGAGGACATGTGGCTTTAGATCTCGGATGGGTCATCCTTTCATAAGCATTAATAGGTCAATCCATAGGTTGGCGGACATTAAATGATATGACATTAGCAAGTGAGTTGACCGTTTGCAGCCTGCCATACGTCCCATCAATCAGTCAAGTACTTGACTTTGGAGAGATCTCCTCACAAAAGATCTTGGTAGAGGTGTGGCGAGTCGGGTTGTGAAGTGCAATGAAGCTTTTGCATTCACTGTGAATGGCGGATGAGTTCGGCTCTTCTGCCAAGTGAGGGCAATAGCGTTTCAGTTTGGAGTAATGGAATCAGTTCGTCCATCATGAATTCGGTTCGTTTGTCACGTGGTCTCTCCAGATCAGTCGTCCAACACGTGGCGAATGAGGTGGATGGACGAGGTAGAGGGCCTCCGTAGACCCGTAACATATCTAACTGAGAGCTAGGTAAATATGCCAAGTTTACGTTTCTTCCAACTTATCCCCTCAACAACTAGACCCATTGGTTACAGAATTAGAAACAATATTTTAGCAAGCACTATACATGTACATGAATGCTGGAGGTACAAAAATCAATTATGATGGAATCAAACACCATCATAAAGTTCCATATTCGAGAGAGTTAATGAAGGTCTTCAGCCCATTGTCGCCTCTGGAGAGCCCAAAGTTGGAAAAAAAAATGAGGCAAAATAAGACGATTTTTAGCACCCCTATTCTGCAACCATTAACTTCTCCTCTGTGCACCCTCTCGGATTGATCTTTCCTTTCGGTCTGCTATTCCTTTCCTCTAATTCAATATCTCCCCTCTACATTCTTTGAGTTAAGAAAATTTAGCAGAAATGCACGTAACAATAAACACCTTAAAAACTACACAGCAAATTGCATAGGGTAGTTGTTATCATTTGACACCAGAAAAAGTTCAAAAAGAGTATAAACCAAGCATCCAAAGGCATTAGCATCTGAAAGACCATGAGAACAGGTTCTCAGATAAAATACAATTAGCAATGATATATCACTATGACCAACAAAAAGAAATTCAAAGGTCATTGAAGAGTTTAAGATATTAAATCTATGAATTAGGAGAGAGTCTCCCTTGAGTCTTAGCATGAGAAGAACGACTGGAGGAAGAGCAGAATTTAATAAAATAAAAGAAGATGCCATAACCCAGCTTATACGGTTAACAAGTCCAATATGTTAGGATGAGACTGGCAGACAAAAACCAACAATAATGAATTTAAACATCAAATCCTATAAAAACATAAAGAAAGAATTTAACAGCCCCAAACTAAATAAATAATTAAAAAACTAAAATCCCAATCAATTATCGAACTGCCCTTATAGCCTTAGACCTTTGTTGCATCATTTTAAAAAATATAAAAAGGGAAGAAGTAAAAGGTATGAAGCTTTAATTCTGTATGTTTGAAACTGTACGACAAGTGGCCTATTTATAGGGGAAAAGGCCAATAGAGAATCAAATCTCCCAAATGTGTATAGTGATTAATCAAATCTCCTAAATATGTTAAATGATCAATCAAATATCCTAAACATATTTAGGGAATACATCTCCTAACACATCAGTTATGTTTTCCTTTTCATTTCTTCTACTGTATTTTCTCTCATTTTCATACCATTTCTAATTTTCTTTTGGGAGGTCTCGAACAAACTGGAATCAAGATTCAAGAAATATTACAAAGAATTATATCAAAAATCTGTACGGATTAAATAATTAATTAGTCGGGAAAGTGAAAAACTATACCTTGCAAGGCCAGATGGAAAAATGCCAGAGAGAAAGAGAGAGAAGTGAAGCCGCCTTTGTTTTAGAGTAAAATAAATGATTAATAACTGACATGTATTGTTAATCGTATTTAAAATGGAACTTAATGCACAAGTAGCTCGTTCATAATTGAAAATGAAGTCCGCGTTGACGCCGGCTGGAGACCTAAAAACAAGAATAATTCCACAAGTACATGCTTTTTTTGACAGGATTTTAAAGTTTATTTCACAAGGAGGTGACCCCAAATGATTAATATATTCACAAAAATCTCACCCCACCCACCTACCTTCTAAGGTGTCTGGCAAGTACAGGATTTTAAAATCCTATAATTGTAGCATAGTTGTAAAAACAATTGGCAACAAGTTGAGAGCAAGGCGGACCCAGGGGATCCTGTTGGGGAGGGGGTAACGCCGTTAAGGTTGGGCGTGGGTCAGTCCGGTTCGGTTCTTAAAAAAAAAATCGGTTCTTATTCGGTTTTTCGATTCTCGGCCCAAACCCATCGGTTCTCGATTTGGATACCCGTCCGGATATTTAATTTATGAAGAACCGTTCGGTTCGGTTCGGTTCGGGTTCGTTTCGGTTCGAAAGTTTTGCCCAACCATAGGTAATCGGCTCTCAACTTTTTGAGAATTTTTTCTTTTTCTTTCTTTTTTTTTTGTTTCTAAAATCATGTTTGATATCGATTGAAATCAAAATTTTAATTTAAATCAAAACTAACAATTAATTTTAATAACATATTATATGAAATTCATAACTGTTTAATTTTTTATCAAAATTTATTAAAAATTTGATTTTAATATCCACCAAACATGGGCAAAATCACAATAAATTCGAATTTCGATAATATGCTAATTTTAAAAATTCTTCGACGATCGTACGCTAATTGAATTTACAAATTGCTTATGTCATCTCGAAACTTATTTCGAGAACTACATTATGGGCATATAGAATAGTTCAAACAGATTTCGAAAATAGTTAAAAATACGTACGTTAAACGTGAATTTTAAAGATGTCTAACTCGTATTTTTTAAAAAAAAAATTCAATTATTTCATTAAAATTTATTATTTTTGCGATACAAATTTCTCAATGTAATTTTCATAATTTTATTAGAAAATTTTATATGGAATATGACATCAAAAATTTTCGAAATTTTACATTCAAAAAAGTCATCCCATGTAAATTTTCAAATACAAAAATGGGATATAATTTTTTTTAACGTAAATTTTCGATTGTAAAATTTCTCACAATTTCTTTACAAGTTCGATTGTGCCCTCTAACTTTAAAGTTCTGCATCCGCCCCTGCTTAAGAGAATTAAATCTTCATTCTTCTCTTGGAGATGCTTCATCAAGTGATCCCCAAATTGTAAAAGGAACATTAGAAATCCATACTGTCAGGAATCATGGACAAAAAAATGCGGTGGCGATTTAATGGATGCAGATTTTATGAGCATCAAAAACTGCAAGTTTAGATTTTGGGCTCTGTTCTTATTCATTTTTGGTGGTTCAAAAAATAAAGATCGTATACCCATGAAGAAGGGAAACAACCAGAACGATTTTTGTCCATTTGTTGTATGTTGGCATTGAATGGACTGACAAATGCTACTATTATATTTCTCCTCTAGTTTTTGATGTACATGGAAAAAGATCTACCAGTCAAAAGTGAAGGAAAAAATGTCAACCATGAGTTACCTGAATATGAAATTGAAGATATCTGAATAAAAATAAAATGTAACTATAAAAGTAACTAAATAACAATCCTCCCACTACCATAACAATTCTAAGAAAATGAACCAATTTTTCCATGTGTAGAAATCTGGAAACCATAGTTTAGAATCCAAGAATTTGCAAGTACAGACCATAAAAAAACATAAAAAAACATAGCAAGCAAAAACTAAATAAATTGGTCCATTGCCATTCAAAACGAAGCATAAATTTCTTTGGTCATTTGGTCCATTGCCAATCAAAAAGAACGTTGCTGCTTGCAAATCCTTCTTGTGCATTACAAAAAGAAGTTGAATCTTGTCTTCACTTGCTTATGGTTCGAGGTTCAGCAAATGGAATAAAACCTCTCGCAATTCTTATGTTTCTAAGTGTTGCTTCTCTCCTTTTTAAGTTCTCCTCAGCAATAAATTCTTGCAAGTCTTTTACCAACTCATCAACATGAATGATCTCAAACTGAACATGACTAATCTCAGGTGATGCCACTTCTTTTCCATCGTCTCTTGAAATTTCAGGTGCATCAGAGCTGGTCCTATCTTATTAAAGATTGTAGATTGACTTGAAACAATCCCAGGAGTAGGCATGAACATGAATTCTGACATTGAAGGTTGTTCCTGGTTGGTTGGTGAAATTTCGTAGTTTACTAACTAAGTTTGACCATATGTACGAAATTATACAATTAATAAGTAACAAGTCACTTTTAATTGTTTCTAGATGATTATCCTAAGTTGAGTTACCGTAGTTTGTATTAAAAAGAAATAAATAACACCAATATTGATGACGGAGAAACCCAACTAGGTAAAAATTTCGAGACCATGTCAATTACCTCCACTTTAGATAATACAAATTTGCAGTAAGATGCTGCCTAGCCAACTACTAGACTTTCCTATCTAATTACTGTAAACTCCAAGATCTGTTGAACCCACTAGCTTCCGATCTTCTGTAATTGTCTCTTCTAAGTAGAATTCCAAGAACTCCTCGTTCTTGTGTTTTTCCTACATTTGTAGTCCAACATCTCTCGACCTCCAGCAGTCTCTGAAGTTCAAATAAGAAAGTACCTTCCTAAGGATGTTTTGGATTTAATAAATGCGATGTTTCCCCCAATCTGTGGTTGTATCAATACATGAACAATGTGGAAGTGTTATAGAGAAGAGGCACAATGAACAACCACACCAATTTCGTGCATAGGCTTGGGTATTTATAAGAGAGGGTAATTAAGTTGAATGAGCCGGAAAAATATTTCAAAAGAGCAAATTGGGGCTTTTCAAATTGACCTGTCGTAAGCGATAAGCTAACGACAAGCGAGTGACGCACTGTGGCTCGAGCAAGAGCTCGGCGACATGCATTCTGTTTTTGTCGTTTGAGCGCCAACTAAGCAAGAAGATAGAGAAAATGCGGCATCATGTTTCTTCTCTTTTCATGCTTGAACCCTAGATCTCATAACCCAATTTATACAAATCGCACCCTAGGTCCTTAACTTTTATAACACGTTACAAATTAATTATTTTGTCCACAGAATTGCCAACACTAAAAACTTAACAAATTCCCCCTTTGGCATTCTATTACAAAACATTACAATAAGTCAAGGAAAACTAAGTAAAAAAAATCTAAACTACCCAAGTTTTATCAAACAGGTGTCTCTTGCATTCTTTGTTAAACATGTTTCCTGAAATTCACAACTCAAATATCCAGTGTAAAAGCACGTGATACAAGAAATAATGAAACCATTAAACACATGATACCAACACTAGCTAGAATGAGAACACTAATGTTAATCTAAATACCAACAAAAAAATTAACATCACACAAACATCAAAAACTCAAACAGCTAGGTAGATATGGTATGTAATGTAATGCAATCAACAAATCTCCCCTTAAATCAAAATTTAAAAATTTTACTTCATTATCTCCTCTCCTTCTATTTTTTCTCTCTCTCCCCCTTTTGTCATAAATGACGAAGGGATAAAAATAACATATAATTACTAAAAAACGCAATAGTTAGTATGTTTAAGTATAATGAATGTATAGTATACCTTCCCACATACTTAGTTCAAGTTAACATAGAGTAAATTGTATAAGTGACACATATGTAAAGTGTCACTAATTCTTTGTAAGCAGAACTCCAAATTTTAATTTTGTGAGAAATGACACGCTAAACATCACTGTCAATAAGTATATTCCTCTACTTATGAAAGTCAAACCATTGAAAGCACATTAGGACCTATAAAGAAAAACTCATTTTGTATGGATAATTTCTTTTCTCCCTATACTTTGAGCATATTTTATTTTCACATCTTTCAATAATTTAATCTCATTATTATTTTTCACATCTTAAGTGTAGTCTCTTCTCCATTAAGCGACTAAAATGAAACATGTAGCGAGCTTTAAACCGATTAACTCAAGTCAGTTGACCATAGGCACCAAGTTATGAGAAACCCTGCAAGCTTAATTGCTTGAGTCAAATAGGCTCTAAAGAAGAACATAAAATATTGAGTTTTTTATTATCGGGGATAAACTTAAGCTTATATCTAATAAATATGGTCAATTCATATTCAAAATTACCTTACAACATGTGACCATCATCCCAAATCTCAAACACGACATAGAGTCACACTAATAATATCATAGTGTGTGTAGTGCAGATGATACATGAAAACACCTATAAACAATTTCTAGGCAATTCAATTCCTTGTAAAACATTTTCTTTCCACTTATTTTCTATATTTGCAATCAAACGGACCCTTATTGATAGATTTGATTTGTTTTTCTTGACATTATTTGTGCTATTAGAATTTAGAGCTACTAAATTCAATCAATTAAGCTAAATAAAACACTGTGTCTCTCTTACTGATGTAAAGTAAAGACAAAATTTTATGCTTGTCAAATCTTCCTTCACAGGTTAAATTTTCTTTTGTGAGTATTAAAGGAACGTATGCATTTAAAAAAATATAATATTATAATCCTAATATATTTTTTCCTAAAAATCCTCATGAATTGAAGTTCTGGTTTGGTAATGTGTAAGTTACAACAGTTGGGCCTTCCATGCTTGTTTATATGGGAAAGATGGACACAAGCTTCTTATTCAATGTACCCCAATGACAAAAGTTTTCAGAGGGTACAATAACTATTCTGGAAATGATGTATTATTTGGTTAAATGATATGAACTTGTTGCCATTGACATTTTAGGTTCGCAAATAAGCATATGCACAGCACAGTGGATATGCTTATGCAATTGGGAGGTGCAATTTCACTTGTTATCATTGATATTCTATGTTCACTGATAATGTATGCGGCACAGCTATATTATGGAAATTTGGAAGTGTAAAGCCTGTTCTGGCTGGGCTCTGAAGACAATCAGTTGCTCAGCCAGAACAGTGGTCACAGATTGGTTCCTATACCATGCTGAGAAGAGTTTTTAAAAACAGATTTAAGCAGTTGAAAGAAGAAGAGAAGAAAAGAGTGGAGCTATGTCAGCAAAAGAGGTTCAGACTCTAGCTGCATTTGATTCTGAAGACCATTCTGATGAAGAAAGTAAATGACACCGGATTAGTTTCATGTGAAATTACACTTGAAGTTCTCATGTGAAATTTGTCTTCCAAGGTTACCTATCTGTTATGGAACTTGTTTTCCTGATTCAAAATTGAGATTGCTTGTAAATCATTAACTCGATGATTCATTGGAGAAGTAGTACCAAAAGTTCAGCTTTTCACAGAAGTCTATGTTTACTCTAGGTTTGTCATCTCCTATTTGATCACTGGGTATGGTTACGGACATCAAATCTTTGGAGCTGAGGATTTTATCAAAAGGGTTCTCACTTTATACATGGTTACATGTAATTCATAAATTTAATCTTTGCACTTACTCTAGAAATGTTTTACATAATTCGACAATACGAAGAACAAAATTAGTACAATATGCGTATGAGATTTCTTATTGAAAGGTGAAAAATGATTCTAGAAATGCCATGTGTAGTCACTTCAGTAGTAAACAGTGGTTGTGGCATAGTATTTGTGACCTGTATCTGAGTTGGAGAGCATTATCCCATTTTCTGATGGTTTGAATACACATCCTCAGGGTTCTAGTATATGGGTAGCCAACGAGTTGAAGTGGCATGGGTATTGATGAAAAATGGAGACGTAGTACTTCCATTGCGCCCCAGAAACATGCATATATATGTTTGCTCTTGTATGCTGCTAGTAACCACAATCTTCTCGGTGGGTTGAGATAATGGCATTTCAAAATCTAGTATTACTACTTACCCGAAAAACAGATTATCTTAAGATCAATTTAATAGAATTCAATCAGCAGGATAAGGAAGTTCTGGATGAGGCATATGCTTCTATTTGCAGCTAATCAGTTCCAGATCAAGGCTCTGGTGGAGTAAAAGAACAGAAAAGAAGTGTTCGGTATGAATTGTGTTATTGCCAGAGAACATCGTACATATACTAAACTGCACCCTGCGCCCCATTCGATATGTAGTGGCCATTTTCGAGCTAGTGATTAGTTTAAGGTCTACCAATGATATCAACAAAATCAATTATTCTTCCCGTGCATGCTTTGCTATTGAAATTATCTTTCAAATTTTCAAGTATATCAGATCATTCTTTCTTTTCAAAATCAAGAATAGACAAGGGGTTGAAGTGGGGCTAAAACTGCCCAGAACAGTATCATTTGAAACATTTTTTCTTTTTTTCTTTAAGTGAGAAATGGTTGGCCTTTGTCTCTCTCTCCACTTGAAAGCATTTGAGTTTCTAGTCTAAACTCTTCCTCTCTAACTGTCCACCTCACGACTTTTCCATCCTGAATAGCAGCGGTGGAGATTTTTTTGCTCTTTTATTTTTGTTCAATAAGCTTACATGTTATTGACAAGAAAAAATATGCCAATCACAGGAACCATTGAAATTTAAGAAAGAAAACCACCCTTTAAGCCTCATCTTTATGAGCTGTTATATGTAAATAGAAACTCATCCTAACTTTTAAGGACCCGTTTGATAGAACTTCTACTTTTGCTTTTTGTATAATAGCTTCCTAAGGAAGTTACTTTAGGTAATTTTTCTCTAAAAGCTCTTTTTGCTAAACATAGCACTTTCGGAAATTATTCAAAATTGATCAAAAATAGCTTCTTAGTCTCAAAAGCAACTTTTGACTATTAAAAAACAATGTCTAGATGGGCCCTAAGTCTCAGATATATTATACAGAAAATGATTAATATATTATGGTTTCCCTGAAATTTTGGATTTCAGCATGAATTTGTTTATCATTTGCTGGATGTAGGCAAGTTAAATCTTAAAAGAAAATACTATTATACTGAGTAACCTGAACATAAGTTTTTAACCTTCCAACTTTGAACAAATATTGTGTTCTACAGCTTTAGGGTTTTGATGGTGGACGATGATTCCCAATTGGATTTGGTCCAGATGGTGCTTTACGAATTTTCTTCTCGTTTTCCCCCTTGACGCTGTTTGCCTGTTGGAAAAACATGAGTCATGTATCCACGTTTCATCACCTTAGACAAAAAACAAGACTGAAGGATAAAATTTCCTATATTCTTACCAAAGTTCTCATAATGTGTCCTGCTGCTGTCCTGTATTCTGCAGGTTTGATCTTCAAATCAACTGTTGTGAGGATTAGAAGACATTATAAACTTGAATTTTCAAGAACAAAAAAATTGTTTGATCCAATGGTAAGCATTATTTCTGTCGAAACACATCATCTAAAAGTTTAAGTTATTAGAAAGGGGATCACAGTTATTTAAACTTAGTCCTCAACCCACCTTGAGAGTGCACAATTTCTATAAATGGATGGGGAGAGACTTGAACCTAGAAAATTCCTCAAATTTGACACTACGATAAACTACCGAAAGCATTTCTATTGATAAAGTGGTAAATATATACCCAAGCATATCACCTCAAAGTACGAGAAATGTAGTAGCTTGCCTGATTCTGTTGCTCGAACGTTAAAACTAATAGTCTGATGTTGTTGAAATGCTGCCGAGATAAGCCATACGAGGAGAAGATAGAGTAGAATCCGCGCTCTTATCATCTTAAACACGAGCCTGGGAAAGAAGTTTTTGTAAGCAGAAGGCTGGAATTGAAATATGGAGACTAGTTTTCAAATGTGGAAGAGAAATGTGTTTAGTGCTCTTCTTATGTGTTTTCACGTCATTTGAGACTCTGAAAAATGGACAAATTCCGTTTCTTAAGAACAGGCTTGCTAATGATAACCAATCTTGAAAAACATGGAATGTTTTTAAAATGTGGTAGGGATCCTATGCTAGTTACGTAAGAATCATGTTACATGTACATTCTAGTTTGACAATATTTGTTGACAACTCACACTTGACAACAACACATTCATTCATTTTAAAAATTGTTTTTCAAATCAATGACCTGAATTTTGACAACATCAATATTGTAAACCATTATTGTCAAGTATGATTGTACGAATAACATAATTGTTTACGTTATATGCGACGGGATTAGGAATCTGGCTTTTTGCTCATAAGAATTGACTTGTTTCGTTCATCATTGCATCCATTATGAGTCTTGAGTTGAATTCAATTCAGTCATGATTGGAGTGTTCATGATAAATGATAAGTGTAGCTTTATTCTTTTTTGAGTAGTGAAAGCTTTCTGTCTGCATGGGATGTCAGCCATATAATACATATTTGACATTTCAAGTGTTTTGTATGCCCTTTTCCTTCAATTTCTGCTCTTATATATCTCCTCTATTCTAATGTCAAGGAAAGAAATAATAATTTGTTTTGATATTTTCAATTTAGAGCAAGTCCATTTGTGCATGGATTCACGTAATCAATCCCAAATTTATGTAGTTGCTGATCATTAACTAAACCCTCTCACCTTTGAAGACTATCCAAAAGTTTAGGGTTGTTCTTTTTATATTTCAGTTTTTAGTTTTGAATTCATTTTGGGTTTTGTATTTTGAGTGTTCATTTTGAGATTACTGAAACGCGTTCTTTTTGTTATTTTCAAAAAAAAATTAAAAAAAATGAAGTTTTGGGTTGATTTTAGTTGAAAACAGTCAAAACAGCTTTTTTAGCGTTATTTTTTGTTTTCTTTGTAAATTTTAAATTCGTTTCTGAAAATAGGTAAGTAAACATGTTTTCAATATTTTCAAAAATTGAAAATTGAAAATGACCTGAAAACAATAAAGAGAACATGCCCTTAGTTGCTATTCAATGTATTTGCCTATTTTATTTAGAGAGTTAGTTAAGTAATCGACAAATAAAACAAAGTGTTTTGGAGAATTAAATTGAAATCATATTTACTCACACATAAATCCAAAAATAAATGCACACACATAAGAAAGTAGCAAGATTAAAGCCTAAGCATAAAAAAACGTTGTATATAAATATTGTCTTCACTATTCTTTAATCATTAAATAAATAAAGTTGTATATACCAAATAACTAAAATCATAAATATTATATTTACTCAATAATTTCTATAATTAAACAATTTTCAAATTTTCAGAAACTAGACGATTGGAAATTGAAAGGACGAGTCTGTTTTGAGGTAAATTAAATGGGCTTAAGAAATTGTATGCATGAATTTAGCATCTATGCCAACATTAGTAATTAGGGTCCGTTTGATTGTAACGGTGAAAAATAGGTGGAAAGAAAATGTTTTACAGGGAATTGATTTTCCTAGAAAATGTTTTACTGAGAATTGTAATTAATTGTGTTTGATTGGTATAATTTTCCATGGAAAATATTGAAAGTTTGGTGTCCATTTAATTTCGTTTTTTATGAAATTTGTCCATTAAAATGATAATTTTTTCTACCATTGGATCTAAAATTTGTTTTAAAATCATAAATATTATATTTACTTAATAATTTCTGTAATTAAAAAATTTTCAAATTTTCAGAAACTAGACGATTGGAAATTGAAAGGACAAGTCTGTTTTGAGGTAAATGAAATGGGCTTAAGAAATTGTATGCATGAATTTAGCATCTATGCCGACATTAGCAATTAGGGTCCGTTTGATTGCAAGGGTGAAAAATAGGTGGAAAGAAAATGTTTTACAGGGAATTGATTTTCCTAGAAAATGTTTTACTGAGAATTATAATTAATTGTGTTTGATTGGTATAATTTTCCATGTAAAATG
>CAIGRQ010020469.1:0-15384 GCA_903798375.1 Fraxinus sp. D2006-0159 | reverse complement strand
ATTTTAGTAATTACCAATTAGACCTAGTGAAAATCGTTTATTCAATTTAATCCTTATTTGATTTTGACTTTGACCATAAATGGGATGAGGTGTAACAATTATCATCTACTAATTTCTTCCCCTAATGTTGACAAAACAGTTTAATCAAATTTATAGTCAACAAATCATGTTATAAAATATCACATGTTAGGATTTAAGAAATTTTATAAAGATTCAAACTAAACTTATATTCTCAATATTCTTTAATATCCATATCGGTACACTTCAGTGGAGAAATTATACATATATTATACTTTCAAAAATCATTAGATGGAAAATATAAGGCTATGACCAAAGCCAATTATAATATGAAGAATCTTGATGTTGGCATGATATGTAATAGCATTTTCTAAACAGAAATGAGAAGTACTTTATTCCCAACAGTAATGGTTAAGAAATTAATTGGAGGTACATAACAATCAATTATGTTAAACCATTTATCATAATCCGAATCCATATTTATCAAAAGTTTAGAATGTAGACTCACTAGCATTGATATGATACACTGTGTTGATGATATAATCCAAAATTTATGTTCATAATTTAAAATTTGAGCAGTAACTTCGCAAATTTTAGGTTGCGAACACTATACAATTTTCTAATAAATGTATGTACTAGATGCATTATATCTCGATAGTTAATAAGGAGGGATGATGATGCCCATTTTATCATCCTAATTAATTTTCAAGATTATAGGGATTTAGTCCCAATTTTAACTAGTGATTATAGGGATTTAATCCATACTTCGGAAGCACAACATAATAATTAATTTTCTTCTGGAATTGAAACTTATAAAATTGTGCTCTTCAGGAACAATAACACAATATTCTTATTGAATATGATACCTTAGAAGTTATGCCCTCCATGAGCAAGTAATATTCTGCTAGAATATTAACAAAATATAATGGCAGTTTTTTCAAGAGTAACTCAATATTCTTCTAGAATTTTGATACATTTTAATTGTGTGTATTCGGGAACACGATAAGATATTCTTCAATAATACCAATATGTAATATGTTATGCTTTTCAAAAGCGACATCACGATATTCTTCTAAAATGTTTATATAACATGAGTTGTGTTTATTCGAGAACATCAACAACATATTCATTTGGAATAAATATATTTTTTAGTTATGTTTCTTCAGAAGCATTAACATCATTGAATATTATACTCTATTCAAGAAAATTAATAATATTATATATTTTTCGAGAATGTTAAAAGATAGTAAAGTTGTGTTGTAATAATACCATAATATCAAAATACAAACATATGCTTCTTCAAGAGAACTAGTTAAATCAACGGATTTAATCGACCTAAACTTTCACAATTATTATATATAATAGAATAAAAACACTTTTAAAAAGTTACTTGAATTTGAAAGGTTTAGAATACATTGAATATTTGATAAATCTTATATTATTCAAAGACGTGATTTTTTTTTTTAAAATATCGTACTTTAATAATTATCTACTGTTCACATTGTTATTTTAATCAAATGAAAAGTTGAATTTTGATCTTAACCGTTGGATTTGATGAACAATGAGTTTTGAACATTCTATCCAAATTTCATGACAATCGGATCACAAAATGATGAGATAATAACGTTTTGATTACAGCTACGTAGGTTGTCCAGATTCTACAAATTTTTGCACTGTTGATCTAGAATTTTCTCTCTATTCAAAGTGAACTTCATCGTGCTGATAACATATTATAAAATTAAAAGAATAAGAGAGAAAGTAGAGAGTCAAAATTCAAGTGTATAATTTTAAAATTATAACAATGAACCTATATTTATAGAGTTCAAAATGACAGTTACAATATGAATAAAATATAGTCTTCTGGAGATGGATATGACTTATCTTAAGTAACAATGAGTTTTGAACGTTCTGTCCGAATTTCATAGGAGATAATAACATTTTGATCACAATTACGCAGATTTTTCAAATTCTATGAATTTTTGCACTGTCGATCTTGAATTTTCTCTCTATTTTGGGTAAGCTTCATAGTACCGATAACGTATTATAAAACAAAAAGAACAAGTGAGAAAATAGAGAGTCGAAATTTAAGTGTAAAGTTTTATTATAACAATGATTTCATATTCATCTGGTTCAAAATGAGAGTTACAATATGAACAAAATATATTTTTATAGAGCTCTCATAGAATAGATATTACTTATCTAAATATTTTGATAAGACTGAATAGTCATCAACAATTATATCATAATTTTACAATGGGAGCGCTATTTATATCCATCATTGTTATATATTTATCACACTCTATATATATATATCTCTATTAAAATTAAAAAAATTAAAAATTGTCACTTTTTTTAAAACAAAGTGACACAAACTCTAAAAAAGTGACAAAACTCAAAAAAAAGTGACACGCACTCAAAAAGTGATACAAACTAAAAAAAAAGTGACACAAACTCAAAAAAAATGACAAAAAAAGTGATACACACTCTCAAAAAGTGATACAAACTCCAAAAAGTGACAAATACCAAAATAACTTCATTCATTTGTGCATCACCAGTAATCTTTTTTTTTAATCTTCTTAAAAAGTGACAAAAACTTAAAAGGTGACAAAAAACTAGAAAAAAAAAGTGACAAAATTTAAAAAAAGTGGCGAATTCAAAAAAGTAGCACAAATTAAAAGAAACTACACAGATTAAAAAAGTGACGAGCAATAAAAAAAGTGAAACACTCAAAAAGTCACAAAATTCAAATAAAGTGACACCATTATGCCTTCACCATTTATTATTATGAAACTTTTAAAAACAGTAAATTCTCATTCAAACATTTTGTCAAACACTTTGATAGTATCTTAGAAAATCAAAGGATAGAGTTTACCATAGTTTTAGAGCTAATTCCAAATTTAAAGACAAATTTTTTCATGCATTTATACACAAACTCATCACAATATATGCCCAAACAGGCTTCAAATATAAATNCAAAGGATAGAGTTTACCATAGTTTTAGAGCTAATTCCAAATTTAAAGACAAATTTTTTCATGCATTTATACACAAACTCATCACAATATATGCCCAAACAGGCTTCAAATATAAATAAATGAAAATACTACTCAAATTCAAAGTTCAACCTAAAAAACAATCATATCTGAAGTTTTTCTACTTTATAACATTAATAAGAAGTACAATTCTTCATTCTACCATAAGCATGCCAATGACTAGTAATCATCAGTTCTAAGATGGAATTGAATCGACTGCAAAGAATCTTGCATTTTGGAGAGGATTCAGTGTTTCCAGCACCACTTGAACTGTTCCAGTCCTCAACAGTTTTGCCCAATTCAGCGAACTCTGCATGGCCGATCTAGAGGACTCCAGTACTGCGTTGGTTTCTCTAATTTCTCTGTTCATCAACTGCCTTCTTCCTTCCTCCCTTGCCATGAATTGATCTTCGATGTTCTGACCATGGTGATTCTCCTCTCGGGAGTTTTCTAATTCACGAGCTTCCTCCTGATTTTGGTTTTCTGTATTTTGAGGTTTGGAAGTAATTAATACGGTAATTATACTTTTATTTAGTTTGAAGGGTATTAATCAAAAATGTATTTTTTTCAAGTAGTGGACCTAATTTCCCCTTAAATCATTGCTATCAATATACGATGTCAAATTTTTTACTTGTTTCCATAATCCCAGCAGATTAGCCACTAATATTTTGATTCTTTGAATTCAAGAGGAAGGAAAAAAGAAGAAGATAATTTTAGCAAAAAACTAAAATTATTTTTTTGATAATCATAGCAGAAACAATAACCATCAATATTTTCAAATTCTTCTTCATATATTACTATGTATTTATGTATTGGCTCTAATGATGTTTCTTCCATTGTTCTCGCTTTAATTGAAGAGGGTATTTTATGGTTTTAAAAAAAGGTCCAAAAAGTTTAATGAAAGAAATAGTGGATGAAATTAGAATTATATATTCTATTTGATTATATATGATAATGGTAAATGGAAATAGCGATTCCCTTTACAACACTGGAGAATCAAATTAGTTGCTCCACTGATTTCAAGTAAAATGGGCAGGTTAAATCACAGCCCTTGGATCTCCAACAGAGAATCACAACCACTAAAGAGTATACAATGTTTTTGTCTAATGTTAGAGGATTCATTGTTGTGATCAATCAACCTTCACGCTGCCTTCAAGCTTCTCCCTCACCGAAGACAGCATCTTCTCTCTCTCTACTCCAATTTGTTTGGTGAAAGTCATTGATTTTGTTGATTCATTGTGGAAAATACATGGAATAGGGCTTGGGCTGTCATTGTACAGTGTGATCGAGGCATTTTACTGTGTATAAATAGGATATTAGAGGCTCGATTGTTAGATTGTAGTTAAGATTTTGATCTTGTTGATGAATCAATTGATTGAGGCTATTGAGCAGTGTTCTTGGTGGAAGGTATTGTAGAAACTCCTGTAAGGCTATTGGTTCTTGATTGGGAGACGTAGCCAATTTATTCGTGAACTGCGAACCCCAATGAGGATGGAGAAATTAACCATAAAAGTGTAGCTTAAAAATCCATAATTGTCCAAAAATATTCTCATGATCCTAAAGCTGGAGCAACTTTCAGACAATAGTTAACCAGGTATCCAAGAAAACAAGACAAGTCTACAATGTCTTATTAAACTCCATAACCATCAACTGCACTAACTGGAAGGTGAAGTATACAAAATTTAACAAATTTAGTCCCCATCAGATGATTTCTTTGAAGGTTTCTTGAAATAAAGGCAGATTGGATTTTAAAAAGATGCAGTATTACTATATAAATTATCGAAATAAATAAAATATTACAGTTATGGTGATTAAAAGTCGGCATTTAAATCGATAAATTGGGTTTCCTGAATTACATTTTTAGTTGACAAATGAGCTATAGTGTTGTTGCAATCCAGAAGGAATTCCAATTTCCAAATCAGTTCCTTAAATTGACAAACAGAAAATGCTTCTTCTACAAGTCAATCCTCATCTTTCACAATCACCTACAACATTAAAAAGAAAGAGAGAGAGAGAGAAATTCCTTTAGTTGTCATGCCTAAACTAGTAAAAATATCCGTAAGCACAAAGCATTGACGGTTTAAGTTCATAACAAAATGGAGCCGAAATTTCAGATTCTATTCTACACAACCTACGATTTGGATTAGATTTCAGTTTTCTTCTGAAGCTGACATCCAATCAGATGAATACTGACACAGGGAGACGCACGAGTCTATCCAACAACAATAAACAAGAAGCAACAGATAAATTCACTGATCATTCATAACCACCACAAACCATGGTATATTTAGTACACCCCTGCCTCACCCGACGTGTTCTACCGAGACAGTGTTACTCTTAGGAAAATGAACCTCATTATGTCTACACAAACATGTCCTAACCATCTAAACTATCCTTATTCTATGCCCGATCTGCATCACCTCCACTGGTTTTGTATATTCTCTTTTAACCAGAATAGGATGAGATATTATCCCGTGAAAGATGTGTAAGTGATATGTCATAGGTCCAATCGATTTTGGATGTCAAACACTTTTAATATGATTAATGCATTTTATTTATGAAAAATCTAATATTTAATTAAATTACTATTCTGACAAATTAAAATTAATAGAATTCAAAGATTCAAATCTTGGTAACTTGTTAATCACAAGAAGTTATAATTATGAATTACATATGACTAAATCTTAAATTATCCGTGGTCGTAAATAACAAGAAGATACATATATTTTTATTACGGATAGACCAACATGTGTAGCATTTCTCGCTTATGAAATCAGTAGCTGATTTCACAAGTTAAAATAAAGCGACATTTAAATGAACGCGTAGATGTTTTTTCAAGAAAACAAAACATTAGAGACCTATTGGAAAGATCTTTGATGTTGCTCTATCAAAAATCGCTAATACGATATCGTTCTAGTATATTAAAAATCATACTAAGGTTGTGAATGATCAATAAATGATTCATCACTCTTAAATAGTAAGAGATTATGATCTACATTTCATTCGATTAAGTTCATATTGAAATAATTGGCCAAGTTAAGTATGTAAGTTGAAAAGAGTTTCGACTATTGTTAAATTAAGAATGGGATGGAAAATATGATCGATAATCAAGATATGACACACTTCTATATCTCATAATTGATCGGATCATATTATCAAATGGATTATAGTTTCACGATAAACGAACAAGTTTGATTTTGTCACACCACTGACATCTTACATCACATGTTTTGTCCTGACATATTGTCGACGTCAATCTGAATTAACGAATGTAAATTAATTAATCTAGGTGAATTAATAATAAATTAAAATGGAGTTTTAATTTATCTTATTTTGATTAGATCAAAATACTAATTCACATCGTTCGACATCGTGATCGAGAATCCAATTGGTCACACAAAAACGGGAGAACTAGAAAAATGATATTATGAATTAATAAATTGATAAGTGTTGGACATTTGTAGAATTAATTAATTGGATTGTTTATTAATGGGGTTAAGTTTAATTAATTATTAGGTCGGCCTATGGTTAATGGATGGGTCAAGCCCACTTAAACTTCTATTAATAAGTAGTTATGATTGGAGAAATCAAAACACACATTTATAATCTTACTATCACAAGAAAGATAAACTCTAGTCTCTCATTCTTGTTCTCCTGTATGATTAACGTTTAAGGCTAGACAATTGAACAGCTGTGATATGCGAAAATCATGATTGTTTGAGTTCTGAGATTGCCAAAAAAGTTTGCAGAATTTATTAAAGGTAAAATTCTAACCACAATTTCTATTTAAACACAAAGAAAATATTTAATGAGAATTAAAATTATTTTAAATTCCACTATGAACGTATAAATAAGCCCTTTTTTGAGCTCCATTAATCTTAAAATACATTTCTCTCTCTCATATTTTCAATTATACATTCTTCAATAAATAATATTACACGTAAACCTAAAAGTCTTCCGTATTTTTTAATCACATGTTCTTTAAAAAAAAAAAACACTATTCCAGAACTCTTTTACCCCAAAAAAATTAGTCTCAAGCAAGGGCTAAATTCCCAACAAGATGATCCTGTATTTGTGCATAAGCCAAGACGAGGAAAGAAAATGAACTTGTGCAAATCACTCTAAAGAGATCAATTACCCAATGTCATTTTCTTTAACCAACAACAAGCAGGTTAGAACATTTAACAGTCTAGATTACTATCCATCAATAGCAATTTAAACAAAGCCTGGAAAATGATAAATAACAAAACGAAAAAAATCGACACCCATCATTTAGTGAATAGTTCAATCCTATTGGTTAATGATTTCAATTTAGACAATCTCAAAGTGGTGACATTTCCTGGGATAAGAAAAACTCAGGTGATGGCTTCTGTATTTGTTATTCCGAGCTAATCAGCTATCAATCTTGACACAACCACGACAAAAATGAGCTTTGTTACCAAATAAATTTAGGTTCGACTAAATGAATCCTTCTGCACCACTGTGCTCAATTCATTGCAGGATCCAAAAACCATATTTCCAGAAACATATTAGCCATACGGAATCAGCAGAAAACATATATTTTTGACATCCTGACAAAGATTTGCATATCAAATCGTAAACAATATCGAAGCAACATGAGTTAATGAACAAATAAATGAAAAACTAGTAATAAAAACAAGAATTACCAATTTACAAGAGCTGGAACCCAGATGCAGACACCGGTATTCGACAAGTCCTCGAAACCATTGATGCCTGGCCTCAATCGGAAGCCGCAGTTAATGAATCTCTATCCAGTGGAACCCTACATTCTATGTAGTAGGATCCACCAAGAAAAAAGAATTGAACAGAACAATATTCGAATGATGTGATTTATATCCAAATATACTTTTGTTTTGGTTCAATAAACACCTTCTTCCTTTAAAATTTGCCTTCTCCTAATCAACAAGAAAGCCACAACACACACTTGTAAGATCCCGGCTATTCCAGCGAACATTAACCCGATTTTCTTCCCCGTGTTTAGCTTATCTTTCTTCGGTGGGGGGCTCAAATGTGGACGTGACTCGTCTGGAGGTGGGAAGAGGCGTTTTCTTGGAGATGGCGAGGGAGAACTGAGAGGCTAGGGCGGGGGAGGTGGTGGTGATTGAGTTGGAGGTGGTGGTGGAGGTGGAGGTGGAGGTGGAGGTGGAGGAGGAGGTGGTGCTAAAGATGGAGGTGGAGGAGCCAATGATGGTGGTGGCGGAACGAATGGAGGGGGCGGAGCCAATGGTGGTGGTGGTGGTGGGGGCGGACTCAATAGCGGCGGTGGAGGTGGCGGAACGAATGGAGATGGCGGACCCAATGGCGGTGGAGGAGGAGGCGTAATTCGCGGCGGAGGATTCACATTCGGTTGAGACTCAACAATGAGAGCAAAGAAACCAAAGAAAATCCCCAAACAAGAAATTTCCAAAGTTAACAATGGTGAATTCATATTGATTGCAGACGAAATCGATTATTCAGGCAAAATCTTCTTCTTTGCAACCTCCTCGCATCTGGGTTTGTTTCAAAATCCTCAAACTCTTCTTCTAATTCAAAAAACTTGGCAATTTCTTTCAAGATCTAAAATCCAATAACTGGCAATAATTTGGATCCGGGGCCCTGGAAATTTCTTGTTATTTGCAATGATCAACAACAAGATCCAACTGGTCTGGTCCCAAAATCTTGACTTCTTCTTCAAACGGGGAAGAATTCACAAAAAAGGTTCCTAGAAAAACAAGAAATTAGTAATAAAACATTACGTTGGATTCTTGAATCTGAATTTAAATATAAAAGACTCAAGGGGTGGTTAAATTACTAATTTTTTTTTTCCTTCCTGATCCCCCAATTCTCAGTACTAATTAAATTACCAAAAAGAAAAAAAAATGTAGAGAGAAATTGGGAGAGGGAAAAGGACAAGGAAGAGAAGGTAGAGAGAGAGAATGAGAAATGAGAAATGGGGAAGAAAGAGCAGGCGGGAATAGATTCAATGGTTATGGTTGGTATAATTTTTGGTTTGTTGATTGATTAGATTTAGCGGTCAATACGCAAAACTGTAGGAGTAATTTAGGTTGTCTGAATTTGTTTGTTCCTGTTTCACGGTTGTTTGTCTTAAAAAAAAAAAAAAACTTCATGTTGACCTATGGCATTGACACTGTCAAATTGGGCTCCAGTTTGACCCATTTGTAATTTTCATTCTTATTCTTTTACTTATTTTTAATCATATATTTTTTTTAAAAATAATATTTTTTATTATACCATTAATTTTTCCTTTTTTCAACCACATATTCCCCATCACATCACCAAAAAAACTAATTCTTTCCATTTTAATGTGCATCAAATAGGATCTGAATAAAATAAATGTGTTTACAGATTCGTACAATGAGACAATATAGGTGGAGAAATTTTTTCTTGGGAAAATTGCAGTATCGCTTCCTAGTTTTTGAGTTTTTTACAAACTTTATCTTAACCTTCAATTTATGTAAACAAAAGTCACGAACCATTGAAAAATTAGGTGGTGTTCTCTTTGTATTTCAGTTTTGTATTTTGAATATCCATTTTGAGATTGTTGAAAATGTGTTATCTTTGACATTTTAAAAAATTATTTTGAAAAATCCAAAATTGAAAAACGTGTTCTCAATCAAATGCATTTTCTTCCCATCTCTCTCTCCCTCCCCGTCTCTCTCTCTCTCTCTCTCTTCGTCCGTCTCTTCCTCCCGTCCATCTCTCTGTCCTCTCGTCCGTCTCTCTTCTTTTCCAACCACAAGCTTGGCGTTCTTTACCACAATAAATGAACCGACCAGTGTAGATTCCTTCGGTGGCGACGAGAAGTTCCTTCTGGTAGCCATTGCATTTGCCAAAATCGAGGGAACGGAATCTAGCCGGATCCTTTCCGATGGTGGGTACGAGACTTGAAAACGGATCCTGCTCCCTTACGCTGTGCCCAAATCACACGACCCATTTTCTTGTGTGTGTGTGTGTGTGTGCTGTGTTTAAAGGTGAAGGGAAGGGGACGACTGGGAAATGGAGATAAGGGGAAGGGAACGGGGATTCGAAAATTGGAGCAGTTTCTGGATTAATTAGTGCAATTGACATGTAACCCAAGGTTCTATGTGCCTGCTGAAGACTCGATTGGGGCCAACTTGATGATTCAGTGTTGTGGGGATGTGGAATTGAAGCAGACAATTCGGGAAAAAATGTTGGTCCGTGTGGCGATGGTTGTAGCGGTGATTTTTGGGTGTGGCGATGGTTGTAGTGGTGATGGTGGTGGTTCCGACGATGGTGGTGGTCAGAGTGATGTTAGGACCGCGACGACAGTTGGTGGTTGCTAGCGGCAATGGTAGTGGTTGGGGATGATGATAATTGAAAACAATGAAAACAAGTTTCGAAAATTTTGGCCAAGTTATAACTGAAAACACCCAAAACAACAAATTTGTCGTTTTGTGTTTTCTTTGTAAATTTTAAACTTGTTTTCCAAAACATGTTTTCGAAACTAGGAAAGAGAACACGTTTTCACTATTTTGAAAAATTGGAAACAGAAAACGACCTGAAAACGGCAAAGAGGACAGAGCGTTAGCAACTTGTATCCAAATGGATCCACTTGATCAATTGTTGACCAAGAAAAGTGAATCTTTACTCATTTTGACAAAATTCAAAAGGGTGAAATAGTAACTTTGCACTTTCTTACATTAAATAATTAAATAAAAAATAACAAACATCGCCATCTTCCACCCCTTTCCATTCCTCTTTCCCATCCAAACCCCAACCCTACCCCAAAACCAAAGAAATTGTTATCCATCCTTGTCGTCATCACTGCCACCACCACATCCGCAACCATCATCTCCACTATCAAATGGAACTTAAATGAAAAATCAAAATCGAGCTCAAATCTTTGCACAACCCACCAGTATCTATACGTATCTTACCAACATCTCACAGCACTGCCCCAAATTGAATCATAATTGAACCTTTTTAACGACAACCCCACTAGAGATCTACTCACAAACCTCTAGAGCTCATCTGTGTCGACAATCCTCTAAATGATGGGTTGACTAAAGTCAAATCCAAAGAAACCTAAAAGGTAAATAAATGACACAAGAGGAGAGCGTTGGAGGCTTCGGGAGTGAACGCTGCAGCGAAGAAACTTAAAAGCCCATGGATCTTGGTTGTGATCTGGATTATGATTTTTCATATGGACAATTTATGGTCAGGAGCCACACTTGAATAAGGACTTTCGCTTTGTGTGTGTGTGTGTGTGTGTGTGTGTGTGTGTGTGTATTTTTTTATTATTATTTTTTTTTAACGGAGGTTTGAGGTCGTCGAATGTCGTGTGTTTCAAGGGCTATCACCAACTAAATTACTAGTGTTGGTGGTGGTACGTGGTAGAGGTTGGTTTTGGTTTCATGGGGGTGGGGTTTTTGGCTATATGTTTGATGATGGTTGTGGCAGTTTGTTTTGGTTTGATGGTGGTGGTGGCAATTTAAGGTACGACTCGTATGAGATGTGTGGCTATGGCCGATCAATCGACGATGGTGAGTTTTTTTATTTTTGGGTTTGATTTTGGGTGGGTGGAGTGGGGTAGGGTAGGAAAGATAACCTTTGGTTTGATTTTTTTTTATTTGATTTTCCCTTATTATATAATTATATTTTTATTAAAAAAATATAAAGTTATCATGGGATTGATGAAAGCACCGCTACTTAAAATGGTCAAAATATCCATTTTTTGCATATTCGTGTCAACTAATGGTCAAATTGATGTTTTCATTCCATTTGGACCCAATCTGTTAATTTCTCAAAGGTTCGAAACATTCACTAACACAAACTGAAAGTTAGAATAAAGTCTGCTAAAAATTCAAAATTTAGTAACCGTCGCTATAGTTTTCGCTTTTATCTTTTGGTTAAAAAAGGTAACCGTGACACTATGATATGTAAAGCCTCCATGGATTATGAGTTTGTTTGGGATAAATTTTTGAAAAATTGTTAATGTCAATTTTAATCATATATTTTTATTACTTTTTAACAATACATTCTTTAAAAAATCGTTTTTTTTTCCTTTCAAAACATTTCTACCAAACATGCATGTTGTCGATTTTATATCCCCACAAGTGTACTGATCATAACAAGTAATAAAGTGGAATCAACGAGTCTGGATATCGTTCCTACGAGAACTATTATCTAACCATTGGTTAAAGTATTCCTAATTTTAATTTGATCGAAAAATAATAATAAGGTTAATGATTGGTCTCTAAATTATTCTAATTAAACTAAATTAATCTAACGTACATAATTTATCGAATTTGGGTTTTAAAAATATGAATGTGGATGCTAGGCATTACAATTTTACATATGGATATTCATTACTCTTGTAATGTTCAATCGAATTCTTTTAAAGTATTCAATTTACGCCTTTTGAGTTCTCTTTGAATATATTTAACTAATTCAATTACATATCTCTATGTGAATTAATCTTAGTTAAGTGAAATATTAGTTCTAAGAATTCATATAATGACCACAATAATTAGTATAGGTATCTATACATGTTATACTAAATTACCGAATTTTACTGTGTGGTTTAAATCTAAAACTCACCTCTCGATTCGTAATACATTCACAAAATTATTGAATAATTGGCCAAAGAATTCTAAATATTAAATTCATGAATAAAATCAACACATATACATTTTAAAAAAAAACTAGAATCTTGAATAAAAGAAATAAAGGGTCACCATAGATTACATTGTTTGTCCTACCTATGAATTTAGCTATTCATAATAATAAAAGAAAAACAAAAAATATAGATTTCATAACTGGGTTTTGAAATCTTGATCGTGGAAAGAATTTGATCTTACACAAAGAATCTTCTTCAACCTTAAAAGTCTTCAAATCCTAGTTTTTGCTATTTGATGATGATTATGTGTTTTTCTCTCATCGATATTGTGTTATCTAGAATTATATTTATGTCATCTTCAAATCTTAGAAGATTTTTAGTTGAATTGAGCTTTTAAAAAAGATGAATTACATTTGAAACCCTATTTGGCAGTGGATGGTTCCCTAGTGCCACGTAGTGGCACCGTTGCACTGCGAATCTAATCTTTTCCCGAGAGTGGGCGCGGTGGCGCTACGTTGCCACCTGCTACTCCCATTCTATGCCATTTTCAGTATTTTTATCATAATTCTCACTTTCGATATTCGATTAAAGATATTCAAAATGCGTTGCAAAAATAAATCAAAGGAGTACAACTTTGTTAGAGATATCTTTTTTTCAATTCGAACGCTTACTATGTAAAATATGGATCTTAATTTTCGAATAAAACTTTTGAACATACTTGTGCAATTGAAAATTGATTTGTGAAAACATTTTGATCACATTTCACTCCTTTTTGAATTCTGATGGACCCCTAGCACTCTCGAATTTTCATCGTGAGGTTTGACACAGCTTTTGAATATTTACACTTTGATTCTCTGACTTTGGATCTTACCCCTTTTGCCAATGTTTGATTCTTTCTTTCACTTTCACTTACTTTCATCGAGTTTCACCTAATAAACGAAAGATACAATAAAATAGACTATAATTGTTCAAAAGAACTATTAAATGTCTGTATTTTTATGTCAATAAGTGTATAAAATACATTTACAGAACACCCCCAAACTTAAATATTTATTTGTCCTCAAACAAAACTATAGTCTAACTTAATAAACAAACAAACATGCAAAATATTTTGGTTAAATAACTTACCATTTTGTCTCATGATTGAAATTATTGTATTAAATCTATAAAAAGTTTCAAGGTCGCATTACCAAAATAAATATCTAATTTCCAATGCAAGACTGATGTGTGTGTGTGTGTGTCTGTCTGTGAAGAATTAAGTAAAATATTATAAATTCACAAGTCGTTTCAGTTTTCGACCCTCAATGATCAAATTTGTACTTTCATCACTCGTAAGATTCACACACCTCAAAACTTATTCTTTTTTACTCTTTCCACAGTGTGTAATTTAAGGCTGAATCTTTATACTATCTCATAACCTTCTTTAGTTTAGATGGATCTCACTAATTGTAAGTTTATATTTCAACAAATAAGGATTCTTCAAATTTTGATTACCTCAACCTCTAAGATTCAACTGGACTAACAATCATTTGTCAAAGATCTAACTTTCTCAAATTGTGTTAGGGACTTAATCAATGTGTGTAATACTTACATAATTATTTTTTTTTCTTATTTTATGTGTAGACTTCTCTCCATTAAACTTTTAAATAACCATTGTAGCAAGTTTTAGGCCGATTACTCTTAAATTAGATAATTATAGGGCACCACAGTTTTAGATATCCTTGCAAACTTAATCACTCGAGTCATAAAGGTTACGAAGAGAGGTTTTTACAATGAGATAGCTTTTTTTCTCTCTTTTCTTCCCCCCTCCCCCCCCCCCTTTTTTTGCTATGGTTAGTGCAATGCCTTTCATTAAACATTCATTCTCAAAATATGATCCATAACCTAAGATTTTCACATAATTTTCATCATATTGGCATTAGACAATTCACATAGAAATTTACACACAAGGAATCTCCATTCATATCTATATCTTCCTACAACAGTAAAATCACAGCAAACTAATCTAAAGTTGGTCGAAAGATGTATATTGTAGTAATTTATCGGTTTAGCATCTAAGTTCTACTATTTCAACCTATCAAACATGTGAATCAATAAATTACTTTATGATGCTAAACTTATTTCATATGCGCAAATAGTATCAAGATTTACATGGACAAGAATCAATTAATATAAGCATATAACATATCCACAGTTCATAAACTAATATATAATTTCAAATATATTTGCGGCAAAGCTACATAATCCACACAAGTACACAATAAACAAGAAAATCTTCTTTTTTTGTAATTTTTTTAATACATATAATAAAGAAGTAGAAACATACAATCAAATAAGAATAATAAGACTAAAAACTCAATGTTTGTTCCACCCCCAAACTTAAAGTAGATATTGTTCTCAATGTCTTAAAATACAATCCAGTTATTGAAAATAGGCTTTTTGGATCATTCCATTCCATTCTTTAGCTTGTTAAACTTCATCCCATTCGATATCTCTATAGCTTTGTAAAAAGAAGACAAATATAAGAGTAAAAATGAAAAAAAAAATTATAATGTAGTGTATATGATAACCAATTTTCTACTGTTGTTCACTCAAATATATGATTTTTTTAATAGGCTTAATATAGATATGATGACCCTCTTATTGAAACAAAAGCATGTCTAAAACTAATGCACTTTAATAGACTATATGCAATGCAAATACAGAAAGCATAATGTTCACGAAAATATGTTTCG
>CAIGRQ010020424.1:0-13026 GCA_903798375.1 Fraxinus sp. D2006-0159 | reverse complement strand
TTATCTTCTTAGAATTGTATTTATTTAGATTATCATTTGAGGCATCACGCGTGGTAAAAGTTGCTGAATGTAGATTGACTTGAGTTTGTACCAATTAATCTTATTTTAACACTTTGATTGAATAGTTGGCAATCACAATTATTTTAATATTATTCTTTTGCCTTGATTCTAGGAATTCATGATGGTAGATTCCCACGTGTAGATTTAATTAGGAAAAGTAATATTTGATTGTATAAAAAAAGGAATTGAGACCATTAAGTGATGGACACAACATTCTTACAGATTTTCAGCCTACTAAAATTATACTTTTCCATTTAACTTTAATACCATACATATCATTTTCCTTTCTATATTATTTGACGTGTTTTGGTGCTACTGCCACGTCTCTTTTGAGGTTGAATAAAGTAGGTTATTATGTCTAAATTGGATAGCGAAATTGGGGCTTCTACTTTTTTAAGGGACAGCCCTATATATATGTACGAGTGCAACGGGTTCTTGCTATCACCAAATAATATCGTTATTTCAACAAGCAGTCCGAAACGTCATTCTTGAATTGTGTCTTCAACATTCATTGATAAGGTAGGATACTTATGTACAAGTGATTTTTGTCCTTACAATATTATAATTATTTTTACGTGATTTATTCCATGAAATGCTAATTGACATACAGGTCTAGATGAAATGAAATGTGGGATCTCCTTCGGGTTTTCTCAAAATGTTAGAGCTTTNCTTCGAGTTTTCTCAAATGAAATGAAATGTGAGATCTCCTTTGGGTTTTCTCAAAATTTTAGAGCTTTCGATTGATCTTCGATTTCTCTTGATGAAATGATGGTATGAATGCTATAAATATATGTTTAAAAAATTATTGTATTGTTTCGGACACACGTATCCTACTGAGTCAAATTACTCATTCCTTCAAAATTCTATGTTTTCGGGTCAAATCGATTTACGTGGATGGTGGTTGGGCGGTGTACGGGTTGCCAAGTAATAAATTTTCAAGCAAAACATTTGACAATAAATTATGTTACGACATGTTGTGTTTTTTCCATTAAATGTTTAGATTTCTTGACATTATCTTTAAATTGTTGTTTGAATGTTTTAAATAAATTAAGGATTTCAAGGTTTTGCACGAATGATTCCGCATTATGAAACGATATCGATAACACCCCAAAGTTTAATCTGAAAAAAATTTGGAACGTTACATTTAGTCCCAAATTTATCGAAAAAGTGCAAATGAGTTTCAAATAAATAAAAATTTGGAACTACAATCATAATCGATTTTCAATTTTTCCCGTCTTCTTTTCATTTTATTTAAAGAGGAAATTATATTTGTCATTTCTAAGGATTTTATTGAAAAAATGGAAGAAATATATTACGCCCCTATTTGGCCCACTTTCTTAGTCTTATTTTTTTTGAACCATACATTCTTTTATAAAATAATATTACACAGAAAACGAAAAATTTTCCTTCTTCACTGCACATTCTTCAAAAAAACACTATTCCTAACATTAAAATTGAAAGAAAGGGAGCCAAACAGGTTGTATATATTCCGCACCAAAAAAAGCGATGCATTTAGAGGTATTTCCTCAAAATGATATGATATGGGGCATTTCATGATATGCGTGCAGGTTAGAGGTATTTTGTGCCAGCCCTGTACAAAATTGGCTGGTGTATCAATACCATAGGTATGGTCATCGGCTCATCGCATATCATCGATGTAATCGTGAGACCTGAAGTTTGTCTACGCGACGCAATGTTCAGTTCCTCTCCTCGAACTCAATGGATTTAGGATTCATAAAATGAAATGGAATGAATAAACGTATTCATTCAATAAATGAAATATGACAAACATGCTAACCCTCTCATACAAAACTGACTTGTTTAAGGAAACTATTCTTGATGTAAGAAGCTCTCTAAGCATTCGACCATTAAAAGACTACTTGCTCCCACTCAATATACCAGTAACTTAAATTACAATGACAGCTGTTGTTTTCTGAGATGAAACATAAATTAGTGAGATTTGAGTATAAACGTATTACCAGTGTATCAAAAACAGTTTAAATATGTTAAAACCTTTGTTGGTCACTTTACAAATGATCCCTTAAACCTTTGAACACAATAAGAGTTTTCATCACTTGTTCGACCTTGGTACCCACCGAGTAATATACTGTTTTTTCTTCTCAAAAATGCAGCCAAAAGGGGATTGATTCTCTTTAAATAATTGCAGCCAAACCAATAGAATCTCCTTCGACATTGGTTTCGCGAGCAGTACCCGAATTGTGAGGCCTTGCTGTAAAATTATAGGTAGGCCAAGATCAACATTACTTAAAAACTAAATTATAACAATAATAGGGATCACTGACCTGAAACATTTGTAATGACATTCGCACTTTTCTGAGATGCGAGAGCTTTTAACTTGTCTCCAGCTGCCAGTACTAATAAACTTCTCATGTGCTGCTTTTGCTCCTTGGGACTACTTGTCTTCGTTAAAGCTTCTTCGAAAGCAAGCAGATCTTGGGGCATAATGCCAAGAGAGAGCAAAATCTGCGACAGCAGATTTGGAAAGATTACTTATATAAACTTCAAAAACAGAGATGGAGCAAATGAAATAAGGGTTGGTTTCACCGACCTCCCTGGGCTTTGGGTCTCTATCAGACAGGTAGACGAAGATTTCCCGACAGAGACCAACTAATTCAGCACTTATTATAGCATTTGACTCAAGTGTCAAACCTTGGATGATTGCAGAAAACAGGTCCTTACATACAAATTCTCTAAGTTCCACATCATTAGTAGAAATTGCTAGGAGAATTACTAGTCCACAGAAAGAAGAAACTTTCGTCACAGCTTCACCATGTGGCCAACTGAATGATTCCAAACATATCTGCAGAGCTGGAAGCGCAAGTCTTTTGTTCTTCAATGTAAATCTGCAAACAAATTACAATTGAAAAGATCTTAAAACAGTACAGAGCAAAGACAAAAAAACATACACCTACAAGGAACAATATGCAATAGCCATACCCAACCACAGAGCTTGAGGTAAAGGTATCCAAGCCTCTGAGAGAAGAAACATCCCCGCGGCTGATTTGGCCAGCATGCTCTAATGAAGGAAGCCCAGAATTAAGTCCCGGAGAAGCGAGAACAGCAAGGAGAGAACAAATCTCGCGAGTCAAATCCCGAAGAAGCTTCTCCTCCATTAATTCCACACTTAAGTTTGATCCATCATCTATCCCATGGAGATCTGGAACTGTCGCTTTTCCATCTCGTAAAAGACTAGACCATGAACAGCTAAGAGCCTGCTGAGCATGGATAAGTAATGGATGCAGGAGGTTTTGCAGCCACATCTCCCTTTCATTTGGAGGACAGGATCTAACTAAGGGAATCAGCACCAAGTGAACAAGCTGCTTTATATGCCTGAACTCCATGTATTGTATATTTTCCATGAGTGCTGAACTAACAGAATGAGAGTCTATGCATCCGAAAAATGAATCGCTAATGGTTGCTGATAAACCTAAAACGCTATATCTGGAGCAAGAAAAAGTGTATTAGAGTAAAATAAACATCGACCATGGTTCATAAAACTTTATTTGGGACAACTTTTCCAATTATGTCTACATGCTGGCAAGAAAACGACCATGTCCTTCCTTCATTGAGATATAAACAACTTAAAAGCAGAACGCATAGTCTACTGCCAATGTCATTTTTGCAAAAATAGTCATCTAATGCAAAAATGACTGTAGTGATAAAGTTGGAGAGAAATAGAAGGAGAACATTTGAAGAACAACTTAGTGTTAAATGTTGACAGAAAATTTTCTTTAGTGCATGGAAATTAGTATTACATATCACACGATCTGAAAGATGAAGATCAGTCGTTAGTACGTTCAAGAAAACAAATGCAAACATGTACATCAAGGGATATCATAACCATTAGTTCTGCAAGATCGGGAGTCAATGGCTTTAATAAAGCATCTCTGCACCAAATATTATCCATTAATAATTTAAAATTAGATTGAAGAGAGGGGGAAAAAAGAAGGGGTACATGCAAGAAACTATTCCCTCAAAAAATTCGATATTAATTTCAGCTTCTGAAAATAAATAATCTCCACATTGTGCAATATCTAAGTATCTAAGCACGTGAAGAACGAAGGCAATGAAATGCTACATGAATGATTAAACTTTGATCAGGGAAAAAGCAGGATACAAATTTCAACAAAACCTATAATATCCAGCATGCTATGTTGACATCAGAAGAACATTCATACCCACTATCTCTTATTCCTTTCAACCAATTCCGTAGATCAGTTTCAGCTGGCTCCGAATACCCTTCCATACTGATATCAAAATGAGATCCATCAGTGAAAGCTAATGCACCCTTGGGCTGTTTAAGGTTTCCTTCCCCAGTAAAACTGGTTCTTTCAACATCACTCATAATCATTGCAGCTTTTATTTCCCCGGGGAGGGCTTGAATCACAGTTGGAGACCAAAGAGAATGTATTGCACGAAGTAGCTGATTATAAAAGACATGCAATAACTATATGTTAACATAGAGAATAGGAGGGTCAGCTCGATGCTATCTTTTAACATAAATAATAAAGAAAATTGAAATAGAATGTTTTTTTAGTAGCATATTTACTCTAAGGAGAGGGGGCAGCATCCACGAAAGATGGGAAGCCATTGGATGTGTAGCAGGAGAATTTTTTATTGGAACACTTTGTGAACTTATACTGCCTTTTCTAAAACCACTCCTCTTTAGTGCCTTCTCAAAGAATGTGACGGTGTGGAATATAGACCACATAAATCGAGTCTCAGTACACAGGCGAACTAAGGCGGTTGGGTTAGACAAGTATGCTTCTTGCCAGTCTGGCTGCATCCATTGCCTGTGCAAAGGTTCAAGCAACCAGACCAAAACTTCCTGTTGCTGTTGAACCCTGCACCAAGTTTGAATTTTGCAAAAGTAAACATATGTCACAAACTCTAAGAGAGACACAAATGATCACTTTCATAAAGAAATTACCCAGCAACAGATGCCATAATAAGACACGCTTCAGCTAGAAGGTTATGCTCTGCCCGAAGCAAATGGCCCTCCTTTTGCAAGTATGTCATTTTGTCAGCAATCCCCTGTGAGATAATACCACTAAAATGAGCGAACAACTTGAAGTCTTTTAGTGCGCTCTAAGTATCCAAAATAGAGAAGTATTTCTAGATTGAAACAGTTTCCCTGACTTGAACAAGCAGAAACTGAATATTCAATGAGCTTAAAAACGATTTATAGAAAGTACAATAAGAACACTTCATAAATCAACAGGTTTACTGAAACATTGGGACATCAATATCAAAGAAAATTGTATTTCTCCAGTGAAGAAAGGAAAAGGGACTGAGGCGTATTGCCGAAACATGAAGACAACGGATGACAGCCTATCTTTCTTTTTGAACGAGTAAATTGTAACTAACAATCAGTTACTGACATTGGCCAAGTCTTGTGAAGCAAGCAGTTGATATAGGAATAACTGCCTCCACCAATGATGATTGATGCCAGATACACATACTGTATTCATAGAAACAGCTAAATCACAAGGTATACTACCAGGCTATAAACAAATATTTCACTGATTTTATTTCTTTGCCTGATTTCCGTCTAGACCCTTAATATACTTTTCTATTAGCTTTTCCTTTGATAATACATCTCTTCATTGGGTCTTTTCTTTCTTCCACTGCAATTGTGTCTATCCTTCTTTGTCTACTTTTATTGACATAAATACATCTTTCGTAAGTTTTGTATTGGACAATGCCTTAATGTATCCTTTGTGAGAGAGAAATAATATAAATTTTCATATACAAATTTACTGACTTTTGCATAAATATTTACAGTTACGGCAAAATCATGAAGAACACCTTTTTATAAGTGGACCAACTTCCAATTACTTGTTTATCGTCCTTTACCTAAACTTGATACATAATGGAGGTCTTATTTAAGGTAGAATACTAATATGCATTACTAAACATTTAATCACTTGCGAATAAATTGAAGTTGCACCCATAATGCATTAATTCTACTCCTTGATGTTTAGTACGCAAGATTCTTGGTTTATTCATCACCAGGAAACTCCACAACTGTACTTTCTTAAGTTGAACTTTGCCTTCCCCATCCTTCCCCACATCAATGTATTTAAGTTTTGGAGTGGTTAAAATCAACATTATTATTTGATTGCCGCTCCTACTCTATAAGGTATTTTAACAGGGTAGCTAAGATGGATTTCAATGTACTTCAACTTTCAAATTTCCTGTAAAACTTTACTTACCAAGTGATGATTTTACACCACTGCATTAGAATGTGCTTCAACATAGACAACTTTTTCGTTATTCTAATACAAATGAAAATGCAATTAATCCATACTCTTCAACCAGTATGTATGGAGTTCCAAGTAACAAGAGAAAATGCATTACCCTCATGTGAGGCAGAATGCTTTCATTGGCAGCCTTTGCAATTCGAATGAAAGATGTACATATCTGCAATCTCGCATGCCGAGCAGTACTAGTTGAAGGATCCTAAAAAAAATCAGTTGGATGTTAAGCATGCATAAGGTGTATATCTTTACCATATCCAATACTTCAGAGGAGGAAAAATGACAACCTTAACCATAAAAGGCAGAGAGGTCAAAAGCTCAAAGAGTTTATTGATTACACTGCCAGTGGCTTCAGGCCGGTACCTCAGAATTGGGCCCAATGCATCTAAATAGTGACCAAGAACTTCTACAAGTGCCGGTTCAGTCCATTTCAAAGAAATAAGACGTTGAAGCAGGCCTTCAGTTGATAGTAACAAGAATTTTCAGGTGAGAACCCTAGATAAATGCTTTTAAATACATATAGATAGAAATCAATGAAATAAAAATGATCAAACCTTCGAATATTTGACATAATATATGGTGGACTTCATGGCTACTATTGCTAAATTCATTTAAACCATCAAAAACTACGCTGACAACATTTTCTAGAACCAACTGCAAGCTTTCCATCACAGCCAAATCCTGCATTTTAAAGCCGTAAATGGGTCAGGTAAGTAATAGGGAAGATTGGTTCATTGCAGAGCAAACACTAATGCCATTGTGAGTAGATTAAGATTTGAACAAATGACCAAAAGGGGGGGGGGAACAAAAACCAAAGAAGTGTCTGCAGACCTACCTTAGCAGGTATTGGAACAAGTAAAGGGCTACTAATAATTTCAGTGATCCTCTCAGAAACTTTAGCAGCAGCTACAAGGGGCTTATCAGATGCAATAAGACGGAACAGCTCCAACTGCAGTAAAAAAGAAAGCGATAAACTGCCTATAATTGATTTGTTAAACCACAATATAGTCTTTAGCAGCTAGTTTAATTTAGTCTCTCCATTACTTTCCTACCAACCTGACTTACACTATCATATATCATGGTAAAATGCTTCTTCTATGAATTTCTTTCATAGTTAATAATAAAGTCCTTTTCACCCCTCACCAAGATGCTTCTAGGTATTCCTCAGACATCTATTAAAGATTATTGCAAGGTGCAGTGGTCAATATAGCTCTGATCACCCCAAATATACATAAATGAATTAATCACAAATTCACATTGGAAAGAGAATCACCAAAAAATTGTTTTGGCCGGGACATAGGTCAGAAGACCATGAAGGCTATTGTAAAGACGCTCAACAGTCAAGGTGAGAGAATATCATACCCCTTACATGCTTAAAAAGAAAATTTGGACAAAGTGTGTCCAATCTTCAATTACAAAATTTTATTTCAATGACGTAATTATAATTTTAATATGCTTCACCAATTACCGTGATCTAACAGGAGAGAGGAGAACGCCAAACTGCTCGACGTTCCAAAACACAATTTTCCTTGTTTTCTCCTCTCTTATATTTTCTACTAGTTCAATCTGTCTTACATTGCTGTAATGCAATAAAGAGGGCTGATTTTTGCATCAAAGTGGAATCTTATAATTGAGAAATTTCACACCAGCGAATAATAGGGATTGAATGCGATATTGACTATTATTTAGTTTGCAGAAATAGTGAACTGTTTCGGATTCAAAAATATCCCTTGCCAAGTCTCTGCAGTCTTGCACATGTAAAACAACATTGAAAGATGATAATACGTACATATAATGAGAAATCCTCCCAAAGTGAGCCAAAAACTGAATGACTAGTCATTCCCTTTAAATAACTATTAACCAACTATTCAAGGCATGGCCATGTGTGCTACTTAAAAACAATATAAACCTGTTTTACCGATAGTGGAAATGTTGAAGTTCCATTCTGTCCCAAAGAAGCAAAACCTGCATACCTCGTAAGAAGCTTTCCCACTTGCTTCTTCCAAAATGCAGATATCATTTGTGCAAGTGCAGCATTACTACTTGGCAAGCACACAAAACCATCAAAACCACTTTGGACATACCTTTTGATCCTTTAAAATAAGTTACTAGCAGAGAAAATTCTACACCAAGACAATGACTTATTTCAACTCACGGGGTAGTAATAAGCCATCATACACTCCATAAATCCCTTTACCAAATTCACAATTCATTTAGGAATGGAACTACATGGCACTCCCAAATTAGAGAAGCTAAACTTCACTTATTAAAAGCATTAATAGTCCACACATACAGGCAGAACACTAACAAGGTCAAGTTTAAATTGGCAAAGGTCAAGGCTCAGAATGCCTTTTTCCAAATGTTACAATATGATTTGGATGAGAATCTAAAAGAAGAGTTAGCTTTATAATTCTGGTAACCTAGAATGGTATCCAAAACTATCTTCTGATGCTCTTTCTTCTTCCTTAAAATCCAAAAATTTATTCCCATACTTGCTTCGACACTTAAATATAATGCATAGTCCAGCCACAAATCCAAAATCATTATGAGAGCTACTGTAAACTAGTTCAAATATAAACATAGCCATGTGGAACATACCAGCCTTGAACGGTATTGACTGAAATCTATTTTGCTGTCAAAATCATCACTCCACAACTCCAATGTTCCGACATGAAGTGCCATCCCAGGATTAACTTTTTCTTTCTTCAGCATGCGTTGGAAAGATGTATCTAACATAGCATTACAGATATCATCATTTACTAAATCTAATATCTTTCTCTTTTCACTATGAGCTTGTGTTGTGCCTGAGCTCAGGTCGTTGTCTCTTATGCCAGCAGTCTTAGATTTGAACAGTAAGTCACGCATCAATGCCTGTCATAGCAAGAATAAACACAAAATTATTCATAAACCTTATATGTAAATGGATTTCATTATCCAAACATTAAATTTATGAGTAATACATACCAGCCAAAAGAGTAGAGATTGATAATGAAGTACAAGTTTGGAATGTTGGAAAAAGCCGAGCATCTGAAAGTATAAAAAAAAATGGAAGAGAAGAGCAAGAAAAACCAAATATTCAGATCCAAATACTATATTGACTTTGTCAATGTATGTTCAGAGGTGGAAACATATCACAGAATGCAAAACAAGCAAACACTACATGCAATACGCAGTAAAAGAATAAGAAAAATTCTCAAGTTCAGAAGATTGACAAATTTAGAATGTGTGAGAATGGAATTTAGGTTCATGAGAATCTCCTGACGGGAAAAAACTTGGTCTAAGATTCAATTCCCTACATAAAGACAGAAAACTCCCATTGTTACCCATAAAATATAGTAAATGAGTATATATAGAACACATCATCAAATAAATTCCACTGCCTTAACTAGATCAAAGTTTTCCAGAAAGGGAAGCATGCAGAGGCAGAGAGAGAGAATTATAATACTTTAAACAACAAATTTTGGATTGAATATGTATTCAAACAACTCCAATCCTTTACTCTTTTAACAGCTTTATATGATTTCAGAAAGCCATTATCACCTGATTTTTCAACTTTACTAGAATATCTGAATGGATATATTAGTAGTTCTTAGTTCTTAGTTCTTTAGAACCTGTGTGTTTGTATTCCAATTGCGTTCCGTGGATTATTCTACTTCTTATTCACAACTCTAAAGCAACTTATATTGGTAAGACACTGAGCCCATTTCTGAGAAGAATAACTTAGAAACCTGCTAGATGCAGGAAACATGTGTACGACATAACTACTTCTGTCTTTACATTGTGTATTATAAATGAGAAATGAGAAATTAGTGCATTTTACAATAAATGACAAATGAACTATTAGAAGCATTGAAACGTGTCATTGCAAAAACTAACAAATGATCATCAACATGAATATTAACCAATATTTTGCAAACAGAACTCACATAAACCACCAAACCATAAGATACTGAAGATTGAAACATAACCTGTTGAAGGTAAAAAGAGAGAACTGTGCTATCACAGGCCAAGCATTGCAAGTGTGCAGAACCCAATGAAACCATACTTTCGCATATGTATTCCACGAACTCAAATTCACTTTCAACAAAACTAGCACCAGAGCTCGATTTCAACAAGAAATCTTTTGCAATATTCATTAAAATCTGAAAAACATTACACATTGCGGAATCAAAGTCTGAAGCGGCTTCTATTGGTCTTTTCCTGCAAACCATAACGAATACTAGTAACCATCATTAATTTTCTTCCAAAGCTCATAATTCTGGCAAATGACATGAAAAGAAAGAAACTATGATTCCTACCTCGGTGAGACAAGTTTGAAAAACTCACATGCATGAAGACGAAAATCAGGAGCATTGAGTAAGAATCCACAACTGTTTATATTTGCATGTGTGCACAAGAGAGAGAGTGAGAAAGTGAATGGCAGTCAACTCTAGCTGAAAACTGTTTATAGGAAGTCAACTCTATCTGAAAACTGTTTATAGTCTGCAGAAAAAAAATAAAGGAAATCATACCCTTGTATAATTTTATATTTTGCAAGATCTGGTAAAGGAGCCCACTCAGCATATGCGTTAACAGCATTGAGAGTTGCTGTTACAGTTGCTGCATGCTGTTTTGCAATATCCATTTGTTGCCTACTTGCTTCAGTGAGTGCAGCTCCATAGTGTACCTCTAATAACTAATAAGGAAGAGGGCATCAAAATAAGACTAGAACAGGTTTCATACTGATAGTGAAAGGCAAAACTTACAGTGTATAACAGTGGCAAAATATCAGTCAAAGATTGAGCTAACCCACGTAATAAAAGCCTGCGCCTATCACCTAAATTCGGAACATCATGAATAAAGTTAAAAAAGGTAAGAAGAAAAGAAATGTAAATAAACATCAGTACCAATCCACTCAGTTTCAAGGTTAAGATAAATGCCAACAGCAAACACAAAATTTAATCAAATATTGGTTCAAGACTTAATATTCTCATTTATACAACAAAAATTTAGAATGAAAAATTAAAAAAGTGAAGTTCTCAAATCAAAAGGTCAAAAAAATCGAGGCAAACAGAACAGCTAAAGTTTTGTTTACAGAGGTCAACACGAATATATACATTCGTCCCTGGATCCACGGACCTTCTAAATCTTCATTATGAACAGTAATGTCTTCAGGAAGCCATCTTAGCATCATTGCTACCAGCTCAGCCTGACATGATTAGAAAGCAGCATCGTAACTATCCATATATAGGACCAAAGATCATAAACAAGTGAAACATCAGCTGGCACACAAAAAATGACATGGATTACTTGGATAGGACCAGTGCTGGAGAAACGTATTATTATTGGAAGAAGTTCCTGCCATAAACTTAAGCCTTCTCTCCTAACCATCTGCAACAAAAGGAGACAGATGGGCACAAACAACAAGAAAAGAGGCAAAAAAAATTGGGTGAAAATCGAAGAGGAGATAGAGAAGAACCTCAGCAACAAGAGCAGCTGTCTGACTTTTCAAAGCCCATTCTTCGCAGGGGTTTGCAATTTCAGACATTAGATCGACAGCCCTACTTGCAAAGTTCCTTCGCTCTTCAGGGGTTAACTCATCCCATCGCAACCGCACCAAATGCTGCAATCAAGATAAAAAATTGATAGTCAGAACTTAGGATGTCAAATAAATTGAGGCAGGTGGTATATACTCATCCTTATTCAAAGATCATTAAGCCCCCGTTAGACCACCGTTTTTGGGGGAAAATGTGGGGTTAAAAAATAAGGAAAAGTTTTGGGTTTACGTGAAATTATTTTATGGGAGAATGTGGGGTTGAAAATGAGTTTTTGGAAAAATGGAGCCCAAACAGGGACTAAATATGAAATGACACAAGTAAAAGGATACGAGGGTGGTGATAATAATAATAAGAAAATAAGAATGAGACCCCCTTTGTCATTTAATAATGACAATTTTCATCATCTGAGAACAATGATGTTGACAAAAATAATCATGAGTTGTAGAAAGCAAGTATGTACATTATCAGTTAATCAACATCATCTTGTTTTCTACACTAATAAATGGATTTTTTCTTTTTTCTTTTCTTTTTTTTTTTTTTAAGAAAATCCCCTCAAAACTAAAAATCCATAACCCCAACAATGGGAATACATTTAACTGACCCATGCATGTTTGAAAACACATTACATGTTCACATAATTTTAGAAATGGAGAAGTTATATATGCAGTCATGTGATTCACAAATCACTTCAACCTGTCCTGGATTTCACTTTTTATAAGAAACATGACTTGAGATCAAAAGTAATAGAATCTATAAAGAAAAAGACAAGAAGGAATCTTCTGTCAAAAAACAGAAAACTAATCAACTGTATAATACACCATTTCAACCAAGAAGAATTAAATAAGTAAAAAAAAAATCTCTAATTCCTTAATTGTGGTTGCCAATAAAGAAGCTAAAAACTTGGTACTTTCCCACACATGAAATGTTTCTTGTTCCTTCTCTTCAAAAACTCAGGTAGTCCTTGCCATCCATGGGACCCAAAAAATTGCCAAATCAACATGCTTCCACATGTGCATCATTCTGACTTTCCTGACCCTAAACCAAGAGGTTATGTAATACAAACATTTCTGAGAAACAGTGCAGCAACAAATGTTCAAGGCTTTCCACATCCACATCCTTCCTACCTGTTAAGATTTGGGGGTCCATCT